>JAPTJF010000080.1:0-170349 GCA_029339195.1 Micractinium sp. NFX-FRZ | reverse complement strand
AAGTCCGAGGGAGAACGGTGCAGAATTGAGACCGAGGGAAACTCCCTTCGGGTCCCCCTAAGGAAAAATTTGAAGTGGGGGGGGGGGGGGGCAACAGGGCAGCAGCAGGGAGTGAAGCTTCAGTATGCAGGCAGGCAGAGGTGGTGGCCGGTTAGCGTTGTGAGGGGCCGGCGGAACATGTACTGGGCTGGGTGCTGGCACGTTCAATTGCCGACACCCTCCCTTGGGGTAGGGGCATGCAGAGGGGAGAGTACATGGCCAATGTTGTTTTCTTACAAGTAGGCGCCACCCCACGCCCCACCCCAAACCCCACCCACCTTGCCCTTCCACAGCAGGTAGCGCCTGCTGCTGTCCTGGAGCCGGGCTGTGATCTCGGCCGCCTGCTGCTCCCGCCCCCGCAGCGCCTGGATGCAGCTCTCCAGCTCCTGAGCGGCGGCGGCTGGAAGTGGGAGGGCAAAGAGGACATGCTTTTTCCACAGAGGCAGCATTTGCTAGACTCGCGTGCCCACAGCGCCTGGGCAGCAGCGGCAGCAACACCCACCCGCCCTGCCCCATCTGCCCCCGCCCCGGCCCCGCTTGCGCCTCGCTCACCCGTTTTTGCGTCCCTGTTGTGCAGCAGGTGCTTCCCTGGGTACCACTTCCCTTCCTCAAGCTTCTCATACTGCAAGGGGAGAGAAGGGGGAAGCAGAAGCAGCAGAGGCGTTCAGGCTAGGAGAGTCAGGTGCGGCGGCAGCGGCGGGAGCTTGAGCTCTGAGGGTTTGCTGGGTGGCAGCTCCGTCTGTTGCCTGCGCAGCGCTTGTGCTGCAGGAGCCTGGCAGCCGCCAGCACAAGAGCCGCACCACTGTCTGCCCCCCTGTCAACAGTGTGGTAATCGCCGACAGCTGGCGCCCTGAAGTTAGGAGGACGCCACCCAGCCCATGTTGGATGACCGGCACCCAGCCTGCCCTGCCCAGCCCGATTGCCCACCCCCCCGCCCACCTACCCACCCACCCACCGCTAGCTGCGCTTTCTGCACCGCCGCCCGGCTCTCCTGCACCAGCTGCTGCATAGCTTCCAGCTGCTGCTCAGCTGCCGACACGCGGCGCTGCACTTGAAACATTTGCGTCGAGATCTGTTGGGGGGGTGGGGCCAGGGGATGGGCATTGTGGGGTGTGGTACCTAATTGTGGAGATACATGAATGCGAGGTCAAGTGTGGCATCGTAGCAGTCATGTTCTCACTCAGTCTAGCCGCCACCTGTGGTGCCCCTCCAGGCTGTAGGGCTTGCCTGCCCCTCCTGCCTGGCCCTTCCTCTCCACTCACCCAAGACATTCCTGCCTGCCCCTCGGCTGCTTACCCCGCCCCCCTCACCTGCATGCCCTGCAGCTGAGCCACGCGCCGCTGCAGCTGGCTGTAGCGTTGCAGATCAACCTCTGCTTCAGCCTCAGCCTGCGCCTCTGCCTGCGCCTCGGCTGCCGCTGCCTCCTCGTCTGGGGCCGCTGCCTCCGGCGCCGCGTCCTGTGCGCTCCCGGGGGCAGCTGCCCGCTCTGCCGCAATCTTCTGTAGCTCTTCATGCACCAGGTCCGCCTGTGAGTGGGTATGCAGTTGTTGTCTCTCATGTGTAGTTGTTACTTCTGGTGCACTCTGTAACGGAGACGGCACGTGACTGGCAGTGGTGGTGGCCCCGCGTTTGTGGCAGCGGCCTGGCGGCACCGGCGCAGCACACTGCTGGCACCCACCTGCTCCTGCCTGATCTGCATGCGCTGCACCATGTCTTCCGGCGTCATGGCGAGCAACTCTGCAGCAGGGGAGGCAAAGCCCTTCCGAGACATGGGCGCGCCT
The DNA here is from genome assembly GCA_029339195.1 of Micractinium sp. NFX-FRZ. NCBI lineage: Eukaryota > Viridiplantae > Chlorophyta > Trebouxiophyceae > Chlorellales > Chlorellaceae > Micractinium > Micractinium sp. NFX-FRZ. The sequence goes on along the minus strand of JAPTJF010000080.1, from coordinate 168,529 downwards.
GCGCTTGCTGGGCCACGAGGTTGCAGCCCTGAAATGCGATCCTCCCACCTTTGCCCGCCACTGCGATCCCGTCCAAAGAGCCGAGCCCCAGGCCACCCAGGAACTGGACAACTTGAGACGCGCCCCAGTCGGCCGGGTGGCCCTCGGCAAGCGTGTCAGGTGTACCCATATTTGTATGATCGCTTCTACATTCACTGGTGCGCCTGCAAAGCTTCCAGAGAAAGCGAGATACTGCTCAAAGGCCAGGTGGCAGCGGAACCCTTTTGGTTCGTGTGCGCTCGCTTGCAGTGGCTGTGCTGCAAGCTGCGAAACATCCAGTCTATCCATACAACTTTACGACCGCTGCAGCAGTGTATGGTGAACGGGCCAGCGCCTAGGCAGGGACCGGAGCTGGGCGGGCGGGCACAATGATGCGCGGTGGCAAGAAGTTTAAACTGAGCCAGCTGACGGCATTCTCTCACGCCCAGGAGCACCTGCGAGTGCAGACCGTCCACGGCGCTATTGGTGCGCTCGATCCCCGCTTTACTGGGGCTCTGGGAGCGACGTCGATCGTGGACGGATGCAGCTTAGCCCGCCAGAAGGGCGTGGGATGCAGCTGAGAGGGCCTGCCGCCGACTGCCGCCGCCGCTGCCTGCACCCGCCGCCACTGTCGCGATTCATTTTGGCTGGCAGCCTGGCTGGCAGCCTGACTGAGCTGACTGTCGCAATGCCCTGCTTCTGCCGTGTCACTGCGCTGCTCGCTCGCTGCACTTCACCCTGCCCTGCTGCTGCCCTCCCACCACCACCCGCTTCACCCCTCTGCTGCCGTGTGCCTGTTTTGTGTGCAGTTACCATCATCGGCGTGTGCGTCGCTCTCATTCTTTTCGTCTCAGAGTTCCGGCAATGCATGATCACGCGGCGGGTGCAGGAGGTGCGCAGCAGGGCGGGCAGGCAGGGGCTGCAATGTGCCGCCACGCTGTTGCGGCGCTGCTTGGCGCGGCCGCATGCGTGCGCATGACCCCTGCCCGCGTGCCTGCCCGAAAGGGGCAGGGTGCGGGGTTGCCTATCTCATCGCGTCACCTGGCTGCCCGCCATTCAGTACTGCACAGCACCAGCTCGTCCCCTCCCCTGCCTTCACAACACCTGCCCTCTGAACGGAACGTGCGCGTCTGCAGCGCCGGCAGGAGGCGCTGCACGTTGTGCTTTGAGCATCAGCCCGCCCCAGCATCCCCGGCCCTCACCCAGCGTGCCTCCTGTCATCTTCTCCTTCTCCTTCTTCTGCCCACGTCACTGACCCGCAGCTGAGGGTGGATGTGAGCCGGCGGGAGACGCTGCACGTCACCTTCAACATCACCTTCCCGGCGCTGCCTTGTGAGGCGCTGCTGATGGACGCGGGCGATGTGTCTGGCAAGTGGCAGACGGAGAGCCGCTTGGCGGTGGCGAAGTGAGTTGCCCTGCCCGCGCCTGGAGAGGGTGGGCGCTGTACTGGCGGGGGTTCCCAGCAGTTGTGCGTCGGCACGGCTGCGGCTGTTTGAGTTGAGGGCTGCTGGCTGGCAGACCTGCGGGAGGGCGGCAGTGCACGCGCTTGCTGGGAGCCTCTTGTGAGCGGCGAGGCATAGGAACTTAGTGAGGGCCCGATATATGTCGATGGAGCAGCCCCACTGTCACGTATTGCGAGCACTCTTTTGCCGCGTTTTCAATGTTGACCCGGCCTGCAGGAATGGGGAGGTGCACAAGCACCAGATTGACAGCGAGGGGCGGTGGCTGCACCTGGCCGAGTACACGGCGCCCTCGGGGGGGGAGTGGGACAACCCCTTTGTGCTGCGGGTGGACCAGCAGGCAAGGAGGGGGAAGGGGGGAGTGATGGCAGGGGTGGGTGGGCTGGTGCTGTTGAGTACCGGGGAAACTGGACCCTTTTTGCAGTGGATGGGGGGGCGTCGCGGCACGCCGGTTCGGCGGAGTGGCTGGCGGCGTCGCACCCACCCATGCACGCAGCCCCGCAGGAGATGGGTGCACTTGGTAACTGGTTGTAGCGGCACGAGGATGCATGCCAGGCTGCTCTGATCGGTGGAAGCAACTCCCCGCCTCCCACCCCCGCCGCTGCTGCAGGAGATGAGCGCCATTGGGGAGGCGCTGCAGCGGCACGAGGGCTGCAACATCTACGGCTGGCTGCAGGTGCAGCGAGTGGCGGGGAACATACACTTTGCGGTGAGTGGGCGCATGAGGGGCATGTGCACGCCCCTCGGGGGGGGGGGACAGTGGTTACGGCATGCGAGCATTTGGTGTCAGGCGGCCAGCTGCCGCCAGGGCTGCACCTGCTGCCACCGCTGAGGGTGGGTCAAGTGGCACTTGCCATCTTGCGCATGAGCCCTTTGGTTGATGTTTCAATGTATACCCTTGTAGGTCCGGCCCGACACGCTCTTCCTTCGATGAACGCAGCAGACATCAAGGAGGCTCTGTGGTGCTCTTCTTTCTGCAATCACGGTGGTCTCATGAATGCGTCCATTGCTCAATGCAGGTCCGTCCCGAGGCGCTGTTCCTGTCGATGAATGCAGCAGAGATCATGGACGCGCTGCGGCAGCGGCAAATACTGCTGCACGGCATGGGGGCAGACGTGAGTGGGGCATGGGGGGCCGGCAGTGGGAGCAGCCTGGATCTGCAGGGCAGGGGAAGGCGCTGCAGTGGGCGGCAGGTGCTGCTGCACGGCCTGGGGCCAAACTCGGGTGGGGCTTGGGTGTGGAAGGGGCGGGAGGCGGAACAGCGTTGCCAGCGGGCAGGGCCGCAATATGGCAGTCACTGTTGCACCGCCAGGGAGCAGACGTGAGCAGAGCACACGGCACGGGAAGGACTAGCGGGGCTGAGGCAGGCAGGCAGGCAGGCGTCCTCGCATGTTCAATGAATGCGAGGCGCCAGGCGCCCACGCTGCATTAGTAGTCAAACGCACTGGCCCCTCCCCTGCTGTTCCTTCCTTCTGCCTCCTCACCCGCAGCTGCACCCCGACGCCTCCAAGCTGAACGTCAGCCACACCATCCACACGCTGCGCTTCGGGCCGCCCTTCCCAGGCCAGGTGAGTCGCGGCAGCATGAGAGTGAGCAGTTACGTCTTGGGCCTTTTGGGCGTGCTGGCATACGGCTAGGAGCACCGGCAGGCAAGCAGGGGGATGCCAGCTGGGCTTGCCCGCAGGTATTGTGACAGCGGCGATGCCATAACCACTCGTCCTGCCGCGTGCGCCTCACCTCTTCCCTTCTGTGCCGGCGCTGTGAACCCGCCTGCAGGTGAACCCTCTGGAGGGGGTGTCTCAGATAGACCGCAAGTCCACGGGCATTGACAAGTACTTCATCAAAGTGGTGAGTGGGGGGGCAGGGGTGAGAGAATGAGGTATGGTGTGGGGGGCAGGCTGGCAGGGATGGGGCGTTGGAGGGAGCTGACACGGAGGGCAGGGGAGCGTATGGCGAGGATGGATGGCGGGGGTTGACACGGAGGGCGGCAGGGGGAGGGGGCCTCACACGTTGCTTACTACCCGTGCTCCGACCCGCCCACCTGGCCCCCACCTGTTACCCTAGTCCGTCTTCCCCACATGTGGCCATCTCCATCTTCACCACATGTGGCCCTCTCCCTTCTTCCCCATGTGCTCCCTCTCCCTTCCTCCCCACCTGCTCCCCTCCCCCTCCTTCCACACCCCACCTGGTGCAGGTCCCCACCGACTTCTACTCCCTCTGGGGGCGCAAGACACACACCTACCAGTACTCTGTGAGCAGACGGCAGCAGCCGCAGCCGAGGCAGCGCAGGTTGGGTGGTGCCAGTGCCAGTTGCAGGGCGGGGTTTGAGATGGGGCCCGGTGTGTGTGTGTGTTGGGGGGGTATCATTGCCTGCGCGCAGGCGGCCGAAACCTTTGGTGAGACTGGGCTGGGGCCCTCAAATGCTGGCTCGGCGTCTGATACACCGCCTTGCTGCGCCCTCTGCAGGTGACTGAGTATTACCACCAGTTCAGGGGAGGGGAGGAGACACCCCCTGCCGTCTACCTACTCTAGTGAGTGCAGGCAGCGTTGGTGCCCGCTTGCCCGCCCCACCCCGCCCTTCCTGCCCCGCCCCACCCTGCCTGCCCCTTACCTGCCCCGCTCGCTTTCCCGGGCCGACTAGCTCGCTTGGCCGTCAGCCTCTGTTGTGCGCCGCTGGCCCGCCTGTTGCCTGCGCATGACGGGCTGCTGCAACCCTCACAGCCCGAGCACGCCTGCTCTACCCACTGCTGCATTCAGGCCTCTCTCACCCCACACATACCTGCCTTCCATGCAGCCCTGCCCTCCTCCCCCTCCCCCACATAATGACACATCCCCCCGCGCCCCTGCCCTCCCCCCACCACCGCAGCGACGCCTCCCCCATCATGGTGGAGCTGCGCGACTACCGCCCCGGCCTGCTGCGCCTGCTGGTGCGCGTGTGCGCCGTGGTGGGCGGCGCCTTTGCGGTGACGGGACTCTGGGACAAAATTGTGCACCGAGCCGTCATGTCGGTCAAGAAGCACATGAAGTAGCCAGCTGTGTCGCACAGGCAGCCCAGCGTGAGCACAGCAGCCGCTGCTCCTTGGGCGTGGCGGGCCTCTGCCTGCCGGCACTTTGCTGCACTGCCACACCAGCACTGTTCCAGCTTCGCTCTCCCCCGCTTCCCTCTCTTCTGTGCTTGCTCACTCCCTGCTGCTGTAATGCGCAACACTGGCAAGCAGGCAGCAGACACAAACCTGAGCAAGAGCAGTGCAGGAGGCCAGACTTCAGGGTGCTGCTGTGGCCTGGTCTGCAACCTGTCGCTCCCCCGGCTGGACAGCCCTAACCCTGCCTCCCTCGTGTCCAGTTGACTCTCAAATTACCCAGACGGTGCATTACAGCAGAGGGTGCCCTGTGCTGAGCAAGAGAGGGTGTGCATGTGCGGCGGCGCGGCTGGACTGAGGGGGCAGTACAGTCGGGGGTGAAAATGATGAGTCCGTGTGTCTGTTTGCATAAGAGTCGCGCAGGGGCATGCAGAAGCTGAGGGGCTAGCGTGGGGAGGCCCACAGAGAGGGGTGGTGCGAAGTGAGGGAAGTGCGGTCAGTGTGCGCGGTCAAAGGGTATTGGAGACAGTGCCACCAAACCGGGGGAGGAGCCAGGGGCGCTGCCGCGCCGCCGGTGGCCCGCCGCAGCATTGCTGCTGCGCGCGGGGCGGCGCCCGCTGGCTGCCTCTGCCCCAGGGGGGCGTACAGGGCTTGTCAAGTCACAACAGCCTCGTCACTTGTCGGCCTCGTACTTCTCCTTCTCCTTCACGTACCGCTCCTGCAACAAGGATGGAAAGCACGGGGAGAGGGCAAGGTTACAGGTGGGGCGTGCAGGCAGGCAGCAATGCAAGTGCCACACTGCGCAGGCCGTAGGTGGGGACAGCACCCTCGTCATGTCAACAACCCAAACACTGTCCGCCTTCATATAAGCCCTGCGCCTTCATCCTGCCGCTCACAGCCCCCCCGCCCTGCCCCAGCCACAAAGGGTTTAGAAACGAAACGAGCCTGCACCCACCTTGTCCTTCTCCGCCTTCTTCACATAAGGCTCCTTCTCCTTGTCAGTCAGCTCCTTCCACGCCTCGCCGGTGGCCTTGCCAACCTCGCCCAGGGTCATGGTGCTGTCCTTCTCCTTGAGCTGAAGAGAGCGGAGGCGGGAGGGTGCGAGGCAGGGTGAAGGCAAGGGAGGCGGAGGCTGGGCTGCTTGCGCGCACGACGGCAACACTGGCACAAGGGCGCAGCAGAAGCGGGCAGCTTGCAGGGAGGGGTGCATGGATGCTGGCCCAGCGCGGTTGCACAGGTTGGCAGCAGGCGGGGCGCACCTCCTTGCGCTTGTCTGACGCGAAGAACATGTAGGCGGAGAGGGGACGCTTGGGCGCGTTGGGGTCTGCGGTCAAACAGTCAAAACGGGGGGAGGGCGGGAAAGGGCGGTGAGCACCCATGTTGCAGGGGAGCAGAGGGTGCGCTGCGGGAGGCCACACTGAAACTATGGTTGCACAAGGTCAGAAAGAGTCCACAGCAGCGGGGCTGAAGCAGGGGACACGGCTGCGTTTGAACCAGCACAGCCGGCCGGCGTCGCCTGCCGGCAGCGCCGGTCGGCTGGCAGAACCAACAGTGCTGCCCCAGTGCACGCCGTGCCGAGGCTGCAGCCGACCGCCCCAGGCGCTGTCGCAAGCCCCCTTGGCCCCGTTGCCAACGCAGGCGAGGCTGATGGGCGGGATGGGCCCAGCCGTGTGACAACGGCGAAGTGTGGTGCCGTGCGCAGAGACAGGTCGGGCACGCCCGATAGCAGCCGATCGCAATGCTGGGTTGGGTGCAGGGCGCTGCAGGCCCTGCGGCTCCCCCGCTGCAGTTCAGATCATGCGGCCCGCCGGTTCGCCTCTCCCCACGCCCCTCCCGCTGCACCCAGAGCCCTTGATTTGAACTCTGAGCCCGGGGCGGGCGCCGCGGACTCACCCTTCTCCTTCTTGGCGGGCTTCTCCTTCTTGGCCTTGGTGGGGCTGGCCTTGCCGGCCTTGGCCACCTTGGGCTCCTTGGGCTCCTTGGGCTCCTTCTTGGGCGCCATCTCTGCTAGTTGAATGTGACGGGGAGCGGTGACAGAGAGGCGGGAGAGAGGAATGGCAGCACAAACATGCCGCCACCTGATTTGATGGCGGCGGCGGTGTTCAAAGGCATTTCATGGACAGCAGGCTCATGCAGCGCTGCCGAGCCGCGCCGCTTGGTGTCGCTGCATAGTTGATTGTCTCCTGAGCACCGGATCCGAGCTCAGAACATTACAGGGCCGACGCCAGCCTCTTCCCCTTGCACTCCTCGGCGCCAGCAATTCGCAGCACTCTGCTGCCGCTCCGCGGCGCCAGAAGCACTGGGTAGCACACAGCACGATGGCGGATGTGCGGGTGAACGCGGAGGTGAAGGACCTCACGAGAATAGAACGCATCGGCGCTCACTCGCATATCAGGGGCTTGGGTCTCGATGATTCTCTAGAAGCCAGGGCAGTGTCGCAAGGCCTGGTGGGGCAGACGTCGGCGCGCAAGGTGGGTTCAGTGCATGCTGCGCATGTTGACCGCTGCTGCCGCCTGCCGCCACCCGCCCGCGGCAGCAACTGCTGCCTTTCGGCTTACCCTCGTTCTACGCCGGGGTGACGGTTGCCAAGGAGGACTGCAGCGTGCGCAGATATCTCCATGCTGACTCTGCTGCCACTCATGCTGCCTCCCTGGCCCCTGCTGGTGCTCGCTCCAGCAGCCCATCACGCACTCTCCGCCTCCCTCCTCCCACTGCTGTCCCTCTCCCATCCCCCAAGTTGCAGGCCGCAGGCGTGATTACGCAGATGATCAAGGAGGGCAAGATTGCGGGGCGGGGGGTGCTGCTGGCGGGGCAGCCGGGCACCGGCAAGACGGCAATCGCGATGGGCATTGCCAAGAGCCTGGGGCAGGAGACGCCCTTTGCCATGATCGCCGCCTCTGAAATCTTCTCAATGGAGATGAGCAAGACAGAGGCGCTGACGCAGGTGATATTGTGAAGGATGAGTGGTGGTTGTAGCCCCGCCAGGGGGATGGTGGGTGCAGTGGACGTGGGTGGGGTGGGATGTAGGGTGGGTGGTGGTGAAGTGGGTGGATAGCGCTCTGCGGAGCAGAGAAAGACAAACGGTGCTGACGCAGGCGTGAGGGAGGAGCGGGGAGCGGGAGGTGCGCTGGTGTGGCATGACGCGGCATATGAGACCAGTCGAGTCGTGCCCTGCCCCGCCTATTCCTGGTTCTGCCTCCTGCAAGCACCTGCACCGCCCGCACACTGCCTGTGACCCCCTCTTCGCTCATGCCCACACCTCGATGGCTGCAGGCCTTCCGCAAGGCCATCGGCGTGAAGATTTCCTGCCTCGCACCGCCACCCCCTGTGATGCACACCTCCTGTGACCTTTTGACCACTTCTTTCTGGGCTGAACACAAACTCACGCTCTCCTTGCCGCAGGCCTTCCGCAAGGCCATCGGCGTGAAGATCAAGGAGGAGAGCGAGCTGATTGAGGGGGAGGTGGTGGAGATCGAGGTGGACCGGCCCGCCAGCGGCCAGCTGGCCAAGACGGTGAGAAGGCTCCAACCGACGGATTTGGCTGGCTTAAAAACGTGGGCCCCTTGTGCGCCGCCTGCCCTTCCCTGCCCTGCCCTGCCCTTCTCTGCTGTGGCATGCCCCTCTGGGTTTCTTGCCTGACCTGCCTGGTTTGCGGGGCGTCGTGCCTGGCCGCAGGACAAGCATCGCGAGAGTCAGGCGTGAGGGCCTGTGGCCGCCGCTGCCGTTGTTGTGCCTCGTGGGCGTCCAGGGCAAGCTGGCGAGAACAGTGACACGACCCGATGCATGCAAGCCGTTATCCCATGCTGATCAACTCTGGTGCTGCCGCCTTACAACCTGTGGGGGTGCAGGGCAAGCTGACGATGAAGACGACCGAGATGGAGACAATTTACGACCTGGGGGTCAAGATGATTGAGGCGATACAGCGGGAGAAGGTGAGCGGCAGTGTGATTTGACGTACGATATACTTGATTGCGGGGGCTGGGTCTGGGGTGAGGGTCGGTGGGGGGTGAAGCGACACAGCCGCAGGAGTGAGGCGCCGCTTGGTGGGGTGGGCAGCAGCAGTGTGGTGGGGGCGTGAAGCCGGAGTGGGGGCGGACTGGTGGGGCGGGGCGGGCCGCAGCAGGGCACTGTTGAGGGGGCTCCGTGGAGAGGGAGCTCTGGCTTCACTTGGCATGCATGGTTATGCCCGCCTGCCTGCTGTGGGCGCGGCACACTGCACCTTCCAGCCCGCCCCCGGCCCCTGCCCGCGCCCCTGCCGCCGGCCCCCGCCTCTATGCATTGCTGCCGGCGCCACGTCGATTCTGGTGACGTGGATTGGCGTGGACAACGCCAGCGGCCATAAGCCCTCCCTCCATCGCTCCGCCCCTGCCTCTGCCCCCCTCCTTTGCCATGATGGCACTGCGGGAAGTGGGACTGACCTGGTCAAGGCCAGCATCCCTGCCCCCTGCTCCCGCCTCTGCCTTTGCCACTGTTGTTGGGTTCACTGCAGGCGATATGATGCCACCCACGGACATGCCTTCCGCCCCTGCCCGCGCCGCCGCCCCTGCCCCTTCACCCGCGGCTCTGGTCACCCCTGCCTGCCCCTCAGGTCACTGCCGGCGACATCATTGCCATCGACAAGGCCAGCGGCAAGGTGACTAAGCTGGGACGCTCGTTTGCGCGGTCGCGAGACTACGACGCCATGGGTGAGTGAGTGGGGGGGTGGGGGTGCGGTTGGGCCAGGGGCGCGCTGGGGTGCGCCTCAACCGCGCATTTGCCACACACGGTTTGCGCCTAGCCAGCCTGGGCATGCACCACCCCCTTCCAACCGTTCCTCTGATGCCCCAGCCAACAAGTGTTGCACCACATTTGAGCAGCGCCCTGCCTCCCCCCTACCACTCCCTTCCCCTCCCGCCGCCCCACCCCTGCCACTTGCTCGCACGTTTCATAGTTCCCATCCAACAACAACCCTATTCCCCTGCAGGCCCCGCCACCAAGTTTGTGCAGTGCCCGGAGGGCGAGCTGCAGAAGCGGCGAGAGGTGGTGCACGTGGTAAGCCTGCCAGCATGTCACCTGCCTAGCCTGGGTTGCATGGAGCCTGCTCACTTGACTCCTATAGCCTTGTCGAGAGCTGCACGGAGGGCTGCTTTGTGTACCCAGCTCAGAGTTGATCGGAACCAGCCCTGTGGGATGTGCAAATGCAGCGGGAGCACATGCACACGACAGGGGGCAGAACAGCAGCACGCGCCTCGCACACCCAGCCAGTGATTGTTTTTTGCCCTGCCCTATAATGCCCCCCACACTCCACCCCACCCCATTGCAGGTGAGCCTGCACGAGATTGACGTGATTAACTCCCGCCAGCAAGGCTTCCTGGCGCTGTTTGCCGGGGACACGGGGGAGATCCGGATGGAGGTGCGCTGCTCTTTTCAGCTACAAGTTTATCAGCTCCTCCCCTCCTTCTTCTTCTTCCTCTTCTCTGTGGGCAGCTGGAAGGATGGCTGGCTGGCTAATTGGATAATGGACGGGAGGCGGGGTGGAGGGCTGCAACGTGCACCCGCTCACGCCCCTGCCCTCGCCCGCACCATGCTCCCTTGGGCCCGCCCCGCCAACCGTGCTCCCTCCGGCAAACCCCTGTCCTGCTGCTGCCCCTGCTGCCGCCGCTGCTGGTTGTCCGCTGCAGGTTCGGGAGCAGATAGACGGCAAGGTGGCGGAGTGGCGGGAGGAGGGCAAGGCGGAGATTGTGCCGGGGGTGCTGTTCATTGATGAGGTGAGGTGGTGATGAGCAGCGGGGGCAAGCATGGTGGTAGTGGTGCAGTTGAGGGCAAAGCTGAGAGTGGGATGGCAAGGGGCAGGGGCAGCAGTGGGGGTAGGTGGTGAGGTGGCGGTGTGCACGAGGGCGGAGGAGGGCACACACATGTCTCAGTGCTGCTGCGAAGCGGGGCTGGTGCCAGGAGTGTGGTGGGCGCGGTGCGTTGGGGGCGCGGTTGGTGCTTTGGGTGTAGGAATGAGTGCTGCGCCGCCCGCTTGGCCTGCCGACTGCTGCCATCTGCTGTGCACATGCCGTGCCTCTTTGTGTGCACGAGCCGATGCCAGCATGGCCAGTGACGACACCTTAACCAACCTTATCTACACTGATCGTGGCCCGTTGGCCACATGACTACACCTTTGATTCCGGAGGCCCCTGCCTGCCTGTCTGCCCGCCTGCACCCCAGTCCCAGCCCATCTGCACCAGTGCATCGCCCTGCGCTCGCTGACGTTTTGATGCTTCCAGCACGGCCAGTGACGACACCACAACCAACCTTATCTACGCTGATTGCGGCCCAATGGCCACCTGATTACACCAATTGACACCGGAGGCCCCTGCCTGCCTGCCTGCTCGCCCGCCTGTTTGACATGCACCCCTCACCTTGCCCCGCAGCCCGCAGGCTGAACATGTAGCACTTTGCATTTCCCGCCACCAGGCTCTTGCTCCCATCTTAAGCCGCAACACAAGCATGCCACTGCTGGTGCCTTGCATGGAGTGCTCCCCCCTCCTGGGCCTGCATTCTAGCTCACTCTAACAATTCACCTTGCGGCTCACACTGCGGCAGGTGCCTAAGCATTTCAACTTGTGGCTCGCACTACGGCAGGTACCTAACCATTGCCCTTGTGGCCCACACCACACCGCTGCAGGTGCACATGCTTGACATGGAGTGCTTCTCCTTCCTGAACCGCGCGCTGGAGAGCGACATGGCGCCCATACTGGTGGTGGCCACCAACCGGGGGATCACCAAGATCAGGTGGGCACACACCAGCATCAGGGGGGCACACAGGGGGGTGGGGTGAGGTGGGGTGAGGCAGCGGCGCGGCACCCTTTTTGGTGGGGTCAATAATTCGGGGGGGGCATAAGAACCGGGTCAGCCACTGCATGGACGTCATGGCTAGGGTTTCCACCCCCTCCCCCCCATCTGAGGCCATCGCCCGCTGTTCCCTGTGTGTTTGTGTGCCCCCCTGCAGGGGCACCAACTACCGGGCGCCCCACGGCATCCCCATTGACCTGCTGGACCGCCTGCTCATCATCAACACGCAGCCGTACAGCGAGAAGGAGATCCGCAAGATCCTGGACATACGGTGGGTGAATTGGGTGGGCTGGGCTGGTCTGGGGTGCGGGCTGAAGCACAACCTTGCACGACCTGCGTAACAGCAAACAGCGCAGCGCACATCAGCCAGGCAGCGGCAGTGCGGGGGGGGGCAGTCGGGGCAGATGTTGTGGCACGTTTCTCGTGTGGGGGGGAGGGTGGGTGGATGCAGAGGGGCGGTGAAGCGTTGGGGTGCACAGCGGGTGCCTGCCTGGCTGCCCAACAACGCCTGCTTAGCCTCACACAGCTTCCTGCCGGCTCCCACACCCTCCGCTGCAACCGCATTCCTGCCCATCTTTCACATCACCGTGTGCCGCCATGCCTGGCCTCGCCTCCCTTCGTGTTCCCCTTTGCCTGCGGGCGGAGGAGGAGGCCGTGGACGTGGCAGATGCCGCCAGGGTCTGCTCACATGCTCTGATGCTCACAAACTTGCTCGCTGATGCTGTTTCCACACAAGCATTCCCTTCCCGCCCCCGCACCCACCTGCTCTCGATCAATCTTGCAGGACGGAGGAGGAGGATGTGGAGGTGGCGGAAGATGCCAAGGACCTGCTCACAAAGATTGGAGTGGAGACCAGCCTACGGTGGGTGCACATTGGCATGTGCTTTGAGCAGCGCGGGTTGGGGTGGGTGGATTGCTGGGTGGGCTCCCTGCCAAGGACCCACACATGCAGCGTGATCCATTGGCATGTAGGCCAGCCTGCCATGGCTTCACGTGTGTGCAGCATGCTTTGCAGCTGATCAGCGGATGGATGATGCTTTAACTCTCCCTTGATCCACCCCTCCCTCACTCTCCCTCGCCCCTGCAGCTACGCCATCCAGCTGATCAGCGCGGCCTCGCTGGTGGCGCAGCGGCGCAAGGCGGCGGCGGTGGATGTGGAGGACGTGAGCAAGGCGTACACGCTCTTCCTGGATGTGCAGCGCAGCGTGCAGTACCTGCAGGTGTGATGGGGGGCGTGAGGGGCGTGGAGGGGCGGTGGAGTGTGGTGAGTTGGGGCATTGGCGTGCACCCTGGTTATGAACACTGTGGGGTGCAGCGTGCAGTGGCGGCAGGTGGTTGGGGGCATGGAGGGCCAGTGAGGTGTGGGGCTTGGGGCGTGCACCCTGTGCCTGGCTGTGCATCGTGGTGGGGTGGGAAGGAGGAAGCGTCAGTGGGGCGGGGTGGGGCAAATGTCTGGAGGGCGTGGGCGAGGTGTACACCCTCTCGTGGGTGTGAGGCGCAGCAGGCACCTGCAGGTGGTGGACTGGGAGAGCAGATGTGTGCAAGTACCTGCTGTGGCTATGCTGTGGCTATGCCAGGGGCTGCGCTGACATGAGGGGCCTTCCCCCCCTGTCCCCCACCCCCTGCCCAGCTGCACCTGCGCACCCGGCATTTCGCCAGCACCCACCAACCCCTGCCCGTGCCCCCACGTGCATGCACAGCCTGCCATCGCACCCGCACTGCCGCGCTCTGCCGCCCGCCAGCCATTGACACCGAGGCACTCTTGTACTGCATGTACTGCCCCCCCCCCCACAGGAGTACGCCCAGGAGTACATGTATAATGATCTGGAGGATGGGGCGGCGGATGAGGAGGAGGAGGAGGCAGCAGAGATGCAGCAGTAGCGCTGCTGCCGCTGCCCGCTGCTGCCTGCCGGCCAGGTGGGCATGCCGCTTTTGTGTCACTGATGAAGTACCACGGCGCAGCACCTTCCTGGCCAGCGCAAGTAGGCCTAATTGCTGCCACAGGATGGGCCCTGTGCCTGCCTCTTTGGCACAGGCAGGGTGGGCTGCCATGCTGCTGCCACCGCCACTCCTGTCTGCTGCCTCAGACTGCTTCCTGCTGCCCTGTCGTGCTTTCTGTGCTTCCCCGCCCCTTCCGCTCACAGCTCCCATCGCTCTTCAAGTCTCAGCTACGCCTGGTATTGATGTAACATGTAACAGCTATATGACGTTCAGCTGAGCTTGCCTGGGCAGTTGCACTGCCTACATCAGCTCAAGGTGCTCTCTTCAGCACGAAGGGGTCGCCGGCGAAAGAACATCTAAGAAAGGTGGCGGTTGAGAGGCTGGATACACATTGCTAGCAGGATAGGGTAGTAGTAGGACAGTTAAGCCAGTCAAGTCGGTTGTTCAGTCGAGACATTGTAGAGCAGTTCAGGTTTCAAGTAAAGTTGTAAAGTCTTTGGAAAAAGGGGCGGGAAATGCCCCACCCACAGAAGTGTACATGTGAAGTACATGTGGACATGTCGCATCCAGTGGCCATTGGCACAGGCGCGGCTGCCGTAGCCAGCGAGCATGCGGCAGATGAGGTGGGCAGGAGAGGGGGTGCCCGGTCCACTGCCAGCCCGTGCAGGCGGCACACCGCTGCGCTGGCTCACGCCTCCCCCTCCTTCTCCTCCTGTATCTGGGGCACCGTGTACACCGCAGACCAGGCGCTGGAGGGGACGCGCTGCATGGGTGGGGCGGTGCGCCGAGGGCTGGGAGAGGCCATGCCCTGCAGGCTGGGCGAAGCTGTGCGCTGCAGGCTGCGTGCGCTCTGCTGGCCGGGCGCTGCAGGGCCCTGCGAGCCAGACGAGCTTGCGCGCTGCAGGCTGGGCATGCGCTGCAGGCTGGGCGAGGCCGACAGCGGCGGCGTGTCGCCCTCCGCTATGGAGCCTAGCGTGCTCAGCGGGGGCGACTTGCTGGCGGCGATGGCCTGCATCTCAGCGCAGGTGCTGGCGGGTGCTGACTGCGCCCGCGCCGGGATGGTCTGGTCGATCATGTCTGCATCTGGGGCGATCTTGTTGATCTTGTTGGTGATGGCAATGGCAGCTGCGCCGCCAGTGGCCATGCCGGTGGGCAGCGTCTGCGCCCGGATGAGCGGCGTGCTGCTGGCTGCACGGGGGTCAGATGAGAGGCACAATTCATCGACGCGGTGCACGCTCGTGTGTATCCCAGCAAGCAAATGGCATCAGCGATCAGCACCCACGTGGCTAAATTTTGGCAGAAGCGCCTGCAATGCGCCCGCTGTGCCGCCGCAGCCTCCCCCCTGCCCCCGCCCCCGCCCACCCACACCTGCACTGCAGCTACATGCTGTCAGCATTGAGTTGCCCCCCGGGCCGCCCCTTCTTACCTCAACCACCCACCCAGCCACACAAGCACCTGGTTGAGAGAACGAGATGGCGGTCTTGAGCTTCTTGGGGCTGCCAGGCGGCTTGATGAGCGCGCAGCAGAACTTGCAGCGGGTGGCCCGCTGCGGGATGTCACTCAGGCACTCTGGGCAGTCGCCTGCAGGCAGGCCGGGGTGCAGCCAGGAAGAGTGACACATGCGCAGCGGGGCCCTTCCTGCATGTGGCCGGTGCACCCTGTGTGGAGGTTTGCAGTGCTGCGCCTGCAGCATCCTGTGTGGGCCGATATCAAGCTGCCCGCGCCTGCTGGGCCTGGCCGCCGGTCTAGTGGTTGGGTGCGGTTGCTCGACTTGCTGCCTGAGCACAATCTGCCCCGCCGTACCCATCCCACCCACCCACCCGCCCACCCCCCATGCTCAACATAACTCACGCGTCTTGGTGGAGGGCATCGTCGTGTGGATGAGGGCGTTCATGGGAGTGACAACCTGCAGCCAGGGCAAGGCGGTTGCGGTCAAATTTACAAGCATGGTGAGGCGGGGCAGGGCAGGCGAGGAACCATGCGCCAGGGCATTGGCGCCGGCGCTCCTAAGTGGTCACATAGGACCCCTGAAACACGCCCAGCCCACCAGGAAGAAGACAATGGCCATGATAATGACGAAGGTCATCAGGGTCTGCAGGCAGGGGGGACAGAGGCGTCCAGGCAAGCGTTGAAGCGGGTGCAGCAGGTGGCGACAGCTGGGGCACGAATGCAGGCATCCAAGCAGCATGCAAGCACGCCAGGCGCACCCGCCCCAGCCACAATCGTATGCGCACACACTAGGCATGGCTGGAGGCCCTGCTGAGCCTGCGATTGGTGCCAAGCACCCATGCTGCGCCCTGTTGGCACGTCCCCTGCGCCCTGTTGGCAGCACCCACGTACATTGACAAAGTGTCCGTAGGGGAAGACGGAGCCCTTGTAGCTGAAGGTCAGCTTGGCAAACAGCTCATCAGGGTCAAACAGGATGGCCAGGGCGGGGGTGAGCCAGTCAGACACCTGTAGGCACGCGGCACGTGGCCCAGTCAGGTCGGGCAGGCGGAGGTTGCGGCGCCGGCAGCGGCGGGTGCCGACAGCAGGCAGGTGGTGCACCAAGGCATCAGTGGCAGCTGAGCCGATTTGAACTTACCACTGCGTTGACCAGGTCGGTAAAGGCGGAGCCCACCACCACGGCTACAGCCAGGTCCACCACATTGCCTGGCCGCATGCAAGGAGGTGGCCAGAGACAGGTAGAGTGGGTGGGCGGGAGGGCGGGTACAGGGGCATTTGGCAGGTGGGTGCAGCAAGCAGACCGCACGGCAGAACCGGCAGGGTGACTATGATTGCTGGACGAAGGGCTTTTTATAAGACCGCTTCAGATAGACGGCAGCAGGGGCGGCCCGGGCTGGGCCAGGGCGGTGACGCAGGCTGGTCAGCAGAGCCCAAGGCTGCCTCGCTGTGCTCACCTCGCAGAATGAAGTCACGGAAGGCTGAAGGGCAGGGGTAAGTGCAAGGATTGAATTGTCAAATTTCAGGTCATAAGTCGCACAGAAATGAAAACAACCAACCCACTGGCACAGCGGCAGCACCAACAAGCATGCCGCCGCCGCCGCTGCCGCTCACCTCGGCCAAAGCCGCTGAGGCAGCCCACAACCGCCCCTCCTGCTCTCCGGCTCAAGCTGCGTTTCAAGCGCGGCTCGTCGTCGTCCACCTGCAGCGACACGGCCGCCGCCTCCGCTGTGACGCCCTCAGCCATTCGCCAATCAACAGACGGGCGCAGCTTCACCCGCAGCGCCTCGGAGCCACTAAGAACGTGTTGAAGGCTGCTGGATAGTTCCGTAGGGAACGAGGATTTGCGCGGCAGCGCGGCGGGGGCCGCCCGAGGCGGCACAGACGCGGCCGCCCAGCATGCAAAGCGTCCGCAGGCAGTGCCGGTGGCGGCGGCGAAATTGCCAGCCTGCTCTGGCCAAATCTGCAGAACGGGTCACCCATCAAGCAGGTGCGATTGCATGTTGCAAAGTTAGACTGTCAAGGCAGTTCGTGGAGCAAAGCGGTGCCTCAAAGCATTCCTGACACGTTGCAGCCAAGCCGCCGGCGGGCCGGCGGACCGTCTCCTCCTTTCAAAAGCAGATTCACGTGCAATACACAACACCAGCTCTTAGAGCCGATCAATTTCAATGGCGCGAAACACGAACGGAAATAGTGGAAGTGGGGAAGGCAAGAAGGACACCTGAGGATGGCCATGGGGCGCTCTCACCTAGCTGGGTGCTGCCAGGGCTTGAAAAGACAGTGGACATGGCTCGGGACGGGGATGGATTGGCAAATGGGAAGGAGAAAAGACTGGGTGCATCTTCGGCAGGAGCTGGCAATCAGAACTTGCGTAAGAGGAGCACAACTGGGACACATGTTCGAGCAGTGCATGCAGCACCCTGATGCGCGTGGCAACAGCGCATGTCAGGGGCCGGGAGTAGGGGCAGAGAGGCGGAGTGGAGCGGCGGCGATGCGAACAACCCACGCCGAACAACAAAGACTGCGTCTGTGGCAGCAGCAGTCCACCGCCTGCCGTCCCCGCCGTTGCGCACACCGTGTTCCCGTCCCACCACCACCAACAGCTGTGCAGCCCAAACCAGGCACGCAAGCCCAACTCCGTCTTTCAACCAGCTGGGCGACCCAACACCACCGGCATGAGCAGCGCGCACCGCACAGGCGCCAACCGTCCCTGCAGCTGCTCCCGCCGTTGCTTGCTGCGTCAGCGCTTGGAATCGCAAGGGTGCCACAGTGCGCCCCTGGCCAGGTGGCAGGACCTTGGTGGCAGGGCACAGAGCGGTGTGCTCGCGGCCTGTTCAAAGATGGGGTGGGGCGGTTACATTGTGCACAGTGGGCAAACAGCCCTCTGCTGGCTGGCGCGGGAGGAGAATTGGGGGGCACGTACAACAACAGCGCTAAGGGGTTGTGGGGCGCTTGGGGTGGAGGCGGGGAGAGGGGGCATCATGGTGTGCCAGCGTACAGCAGGGGACATCACGCGGGCGGGGGGGGGGGGGACGAAACGGGCAGGGCAGGAGGGTCAGGGGGTAAGCGATTTGGTGGATTGCGCGCCAGGGCACGCAGTGAGAGGACCAAGAGGGGGCGCAGAGGTGGGCTGAAAAAATAAGGTGGTGCATAGGAGTGGGATGAAAAACTACGGGGGAAAGCAGGCGCGGGGGTGCGTCATTAATACATTGATGGCAGCTCAACGCACTACAAACTGAAGCATGGGGCTAGCGAGCCGTGGACCTCAGGGCAGAGGAGGTGCGGCGGGTCGCTGTGCGTGCATCAGAAAGAGGGGTGTGGGAATGCTGCAGAAGGGATTGTTACTGCTCAGGAGAGAGGGGCGGCACGAGGGCATGGGTGGCGGGCAGGGGGGCGGGCAAGGAAGGGCGGTGGATGCTGAGTGTAGGTGCGGGGGTTGGCAGCGGTGCTCATGTTGGGTTCCGTGAAGTTGCACGCAGTTGGGTTTGGGGGCGGTGCATGTGGCAGGCAAGGTGGGGCGGGGCGGGCGGGCTGCAGCTGGCGCGGCATGCGCCCGCCCTGGGTTGGATCATGCCCAGGGGTCTTCAGCCACCAGGATGCCGGCGGCCTTCAGACAGCGTTGCTCGACTGCAGTCGCGGGCAGCAGAGGCACGGGGGAGGACACCTCAGCAATGAGCGGTGAGAGGCCCCGCCGTTGGTGAGCGCGCAGCCCCGCCCAGAAACCCCGAGCCACCCATTGTTGGAGTTCCCTCACCTCCCTGCCACCCAAGAACCTGCCTCCCTGCCTCGCTGCCAGCACACCCAAAATCGGCCCGGGGCAGCCTGGGCATTCCCCGTCCCCACAGCGCGCCCCAAGCCCGTGACAACCATCTCGAGCGAGCGAGCGAGCGAGCGAGCACGGGGGAGGCGGGCGGCCGTCCAGCTCGAGTTCGGCAAGCCACAGGGCGGGGCGGCCCCACCCACCTTTGAGAGCTCCATTGCCTGGGGCTTGGGCGCCACGCTGTCGTCGCCGCTGTCGTTCTCAAAGTGCACCGTGGGCTCAGAGTCCAGGTCGGAGATGTTGCCCTTGGTGGAGGGGGCGGGGACCACCTGTCGCGTTGTATGGGCGCCATAGGGTCAAAGAGCGGGGCCATTGTTAGAAGCTGGAAGCCGCGACATGGCTACGGGTCCAGGGCTTCAAGGGGAAAGGGTGGAGGGCCAGCGCAGGCAGGCGGGCAATCGTGCAGCACGCTTGGCGAGGCGCCAGCAGGTCGAGCAGGCAGGCTCAGCAGGCGCAGCGCGGCAGGCTCACCAGCGCCTTCTCGTTGGGCAGCAGCAGGTTGAGCAGGCACGACAGGATGGCGCCGATGCTGCACAAAAGGTGGGGGGAAGAGGGAGGAGGGGAGGGGTCAGCACGGCGCAACGAAAGCACAGCCTTTGCTAGATCAGTCATGGGGGGCGGCCAGCCTGCCCCTCCCCTGGGCTTTGCACACGAGCTGGTGCGCCGCTGCTGGCGCTAGCACGCATCCGCTGGCCGTGATGTGGCTGGCTGGCGCTCACGTGAGGCCGGAGGAGAGGATGAGGATGACGGCGTCGCGCAGGGACTTGAGGCCGGTGCTGCAGTCGGTGCAGGGCCACAGGGCGGTGCTGGCCCACTGGGGGTAGGCAGTCACGCCGATGCCCACGCCCATGGAGCAGGCAATGATGAACCTGCAACAAAAGTGCCAAGTCGAGGCGAAAGTTTGTGAGCCACTGACTGGCCGGGAGTCTCTGTGAGGCCGGCCGGACGGCGAGGGCCGGGAAGAGGAGGCAGCAGCAAAGAGACACCGCCGGCACACGCCGCCGCAGGCAGGGCAAGAGCAGGGGCAGGGGCGGCCGGCCCTGGCGCCCGCAGCGCCCTGCAGTGCATGCCCTGTGCCACCCTGGCGTGCCGTGCGCCGCCCAGCCACCCACCGGTTGCGGCGGTTCAGGTGCACGTTGGAGATGATCTTGATGCCCGAGGCAATGACGTTGGCAAACAGGAAGGTGGTCATGCCGCCCAGCACGCTGCGGGGCAGTGAACGCAGGGGGGCACATGGTAAGGCAAGAGCGAGACACATGGCAAGCTACAACCATGGGTGGCGGGCGTGCCGCCCAGCACGCTGCGGCGGAGGGCAGGGGCATGGGGGACAGCACGGGAGCAGCTCATGCAGCTGGCTCGCCCTTGGGGATGGTGGCGAGAAAAAAAAAACACAAAACTCGCTCACCAGTTGGGGATGGTGGCGAAGAAGGCTCCGAACTTGCCGATGATGCCAAAGAGGAAGAGCCAGAAGGCGCAGGCCCAGCCGGCCTGGCGCGAAGCCACGGCGGTGAGAGCGATGACTCCGTTGTTCTGGGCAAAGGTGGTGAGGGGGAGGGAGGTGCCCAGGCCGGAGAAGATGGAAGAGAGGCCTGCAGGGGGGAGAGGGAGACGAGGGGGCAGGGTGGGCGGGCGGGACGGGGTGGAGGGAAGGGGGCCCCTGCCGTGCTGCCTCTGCCTGCGCAGCTTTGATGCCCGGGGCTCCGACTCGAATCCAAAGCCCAAGAGGGACCACAGGTAGGTGCCCCCCAGCCGCAGCACCCTGACGAGGCGCCACGGTGCGGCGGCAGGGCACACATGCCCAGACGGCAGGCAGGAGGGCAGCACGGCCAGGCACCCCACCCACTTAACCCCACGCACGCACGCACCGTCGTTCAGCAGGGCTCCGCGGATGCGGCGGTCGTGGTGCACGCCCTCAGTGTTGATGTAGGACGCCTCCTCCGTGGCCGCCACGTCACCCACAGTCTCAATAGAGGTGATGCAGAAGATGATGCACCTGCGGGGGGGGCCGAGAGGGGCGGCGCCAGCTGGCGGGTCAGCTGGCAGTGCAGCGAGGGGAGGTGGGTTGGGGGAGCAGCTAGGCATCCCTGCAGGAGCAGCGGGGCATGCATCATGGCTGCTGTTGAAGCCGTGTATTCAGTTCTGTGATTGATCACGCTCCGGGCACAAGCACGCGGCACGCCCCCCGCCTGCCGACGCCCCCCACACACACTCACAGAGGCAGGATGACGGGGGCATAGATGCCAAAGGCGATGCTCTTGGTCCACAGGAAGGTGATGGCGGGGGCGGCGTCAATCTGCTTGGTGGTGACGTAAGATTTGCCGTCGTGGGAGGTGACGGCTGCAATCATGTAGCCTGCAGGGGGGGCCAGAGCAGGGGGCAGGGGCGGGGGCGCGGTGAGGAAGGCGCAGGCGGGAGGGCTGGCAGCCCGGCCGGGCACGCCGCGCGCGCCCGTGTGTAGTCGAACCCCCGGCTGTCCCCGCCGCGCCTTCCCAAAAGCACTCTCTTCGCCCACGCACCCGCTCCCCCGCAGGCGCCCTCTGCACCCACACCCGCCCTGAACATACTGCTTTCGCGCTCACCGAACAGCAGGGCGATGATGACGGAGCAGTTGCGCAGGAAGGGGGAGCCAAAGAGCTCGATGATGATCAGGCAGGCAAAGACGGAGAAGCCGAGGCCCACATACTCGGGGGAGCCAAAGGGCAGCTTGACGTCGCCGTTGCCGGCGCAGGTGACGGGGAAGATCTTGGGGGTGTAGCTGCGGGTGGGAACAAGAGTGAGCGGGTGAGCAGGCAGGCGTGCAGGTGTGGCTTGAAGGCAGCGAGAACAAGAGAGAGAGAGTGAGTGGGCAGGCGGCAGCAGGGGACCGCCGGCGGCATGCGGGCGGGCAGGCGTTGGCGGGGCACGGCACGCAAGCATGGCCCACAGCAGGCACAGCACAGCAGGCACATGGGGGCCTCACCATGAGGGGAGCTCCTGGGTTGCACCGGTGGTGGCGTTTGTGAAGGTGCAGGAGCCGAGGGGCTTGCCGTCCAGACCCTTGTCTGCACCCAACAATGTTTGGATGGGGTGGTGTGTGTGAATCACCATCCAGTGTTGTCCACAGACCCAGCAAACATCCCCTGCAGTGCGCGCACAGAAAAGCCGCTGCCACCAAGAAGGCAGGCAGGGTGGGGCTTGCTCACAGTTGTCTCCGCAGAAGGCGCCGCCGCCCCAGTTGGCCATGCCCTTGCCGGCCAGGTAGATGCCAATCAGGACAATGGTGATGCCGCACACAATTGGCGGGAAGACCTTGCGGATGGCGGCAATGGGGAGGAAGGAGATGGCGACGGGGATGAGGCCGCACAGGGCTGCAGGGGAGGGAGAGCGGGCGGGCGGGGTGGGCAGAGGCGAGGCGGGAGGGGGATGCAGGGGTGAGGCGCAGACACGGGGGGTGGGGTTCCTCAGAGGGGCGGGCAGGTGGCAAGTGGGCGGGGCAGGGCAGGCAGGGGCGCAGGGCGAACTGTGCATGGCACACTGCCTGCCCGCCTATGTGGCGTCGTGCTCATGCCACTAGGTGCGCCACTCACCCACGGTGCCGACCAGCTTGCCGTAGGCATCGGTGAAGGTGTACCCATCGTTCATCATGGTCGTAATCACAGAGATGGCAATGGAGACGGTGGTGAACGAGACGCCCATCACAGACAGAATGCCCGCGCCCAGCTGGCGGCCGAGGGGCAGCCGGAAGCCGGTGACTTGGACGGCGGTGGTGATGCCGCAGATGATCAGGGAGGACGAGATCAGGTCTGCAGTTCAGGAAATGAAAAAGTGGGGTAGTGAGGGGGCTGGCCACGAGGTGAGGAAGGGAAAGGGGGTATGCCCACACAGGCATGCATGTGGCCATGCTGTGCACGCCCAGTGGGAGCCTCCTCTCCCCCCGCCCACCCCGCTGCCCTGCCTGGGCACCCGGGCAGGTGGCTGTGCGTGTGAGCGTGTTTGCGTTTGCCAAACAGTTGCATGCACCCAGGGCCTGCCTGCCACTCACACTGCTGCATGCTCTGGGCCTCGGACAGGGAGAGGGTCTTATCGTTGAATGCCAGGGCACCGATGAGGGTGGCGGGGGTGATGAGGCCTGCGGGTTGACGCACAAACAGGAGGAGCACATGGGATGTCTGACACGTCAGGCTGCGTGCGGGTGGCAGGGGCGAGGCAGGGCGGCCAAGTGTGGTGCGGTGCGCTGGCAGCCGGTTGCACTCCCAGGCAGGCGCGCTGTGTATGTATGTGCGTGTGTTGTCGTTGTCGCCAGGTCACCCACCTCCAATCATGGCCAGGGCGTGCTGCAGCCCCATGATGCTCGCGGTGAAGCTGCAGGCAGGCAGGCAGGCACCGTGCAAGACGTTGAGTGGGTTGTAAGAAGGGTGCAAGCGCACAGCAGGAGCACCTGTGAGGAATGCACGCACACACACACACACACACAGCCGGTGCTGACACGTGGCACAGGTGCAGGCAGAGCAGCCGGCGGCGGTACAGCGTGCCAGGCAGTTCGGCACACGGCGGCACAGTGCCAGGGGGCAGTGGGGGCTGGGCAAGGCAGGTGAGGAGGGTTGGGGCGCTCACATGCCGAGCCATGCATCGACGGCAAAGAACTGCGGGGGGTCACGCTTGGTCGACTTGAAGGGCCACTGGGGGGTGCACAGGTATTTCTGCAGGGGGTACAGGAGGGGGGCAGGTGCAGGGAGGCGGGGCGCTGAGCTGGCCTAAGGGGGCGGGCGGGGGCGGTGCGGGGCAGTGGTGCGCTGGCGGCTGTGGAGCCAAGCCAGCGTGGAGGGCAGGCAGGCAGGTGCAGGGAGGCGGGTGCAGGCAGGCGCCCATGAGCGCCCATGCTGGCGGCCGGGTGTGCATCCCCTTCCGGCGCTGGGCAGGCAGCCCCGCCCTTTGTGTCACTCACGTAGTCATAAGAGCCAAGCAGCCACTCCTTGGTGGACCGCTTCTCAAACTGCGGCATGATGCCCATGGTGGGTGCTGGCTGCCGGCTGTAGGACTGCCTGCAGCAAGAGGGAGGTACGGGTGGAGGGTGTGGGCGGGAGCGGGGAGCGCTGGCGTGGGGAACGGGGGGCACTCTAGGAGCGGCTGTGGGGTGCAGGGTTTGGCGGGGTTGCTGGGGTGACTGGAGTGGCTAGAGGGGTACTTGGCCTGGGCAAGGGACCCCATGCATTGCAGGGCAGCAGCTGTGAGCGGCGGGGCCGTGCATACGGGGAGCCAGGGGGCACCGCTGCACCAAGGACCTGGTCCCTGCCCGACAGCGTATCGCACGGCAGCGCGGGTCAAGCGGCCCAAAGAGCTATTACAAGCTTGGAAGGGCAGCGGCAGGGCGGCGTGGGCCGCAATCTCGGAGCGGCGGACAGCTAGGGCATTGCGGCACTGCGTGTTTGGCCGCCCCGGTCGCCCCAAAGCTTGCAAGTGCTGACACTCTCCCAACAAACGTCCCTAAGGCATGCACGGCCTGTCGGAGGCCGCAAGTGACGGGTGCTGGGTGCTTACCGTTTGAGTGGGGTTCTATGCCGGTGTCGGGTGGAGCCTGCGCGCGGAACCCGGCTGAAACTGAGGCCGGAACGCCCAAAGGTTAAGAGGAAATATGGACCGAGGGGTCCAGTGCACGTGGGAAGTAGCAAAGGCGAGAGGCCAGCCGACGTGGCCTGGCCCCTTTCTACCACGTTTAGCAATTCGGCAGTTCCTTATGCAGGGGCCCTGAAGCTGGGGGCCCTGGCAGCTTCTGCACATCCCGAGACGTCAAAGCTCGCAACTTTTCCTGGCATTCAATAGCATCCAGTGTAGTTGCCCAGCTTCAGCTGCCCATCCCCAAATCAGCACTGCCCGCAGGTGCCCGCGGCAGGAGTTGGCGCACCACCACACTCTACGCTGGCGTGCACGGTACCACTGCCTGTGTGCATGCACCGGCCCTGCCCTCCAAACCTCTCCAGCAGGTGTTCGATTCCCTGTAAACAGCGTTTGAAACCATCCAGCTAGAGCCCAGCAGAGGCGCCATAGGGGCCCCGGCGTGAAAGGTGCAGGTGTGGCAGCTTGGCGGGCAGTCGGGCGGAAGCTGCCAGCTGTGAGGGTGCCCCAGCTTCTGCACAGCTCTGTGAGTGGGTCCCGAGAAACCTTTGAAGCGTTTCTGCAGCATGCTGCCCTTTCTCGCCACATGTCCGCCCAATAAACTCAAGGCATGGGCCCTTTGGGCTGCCAGCAGGATGCCAGCGAGGCGTGCGCTCGCCAGCCGGACAGTACCACTGCAGGCAAGCTGCCCGTGCAGCTGCGTTCCCCCATGCCCGCCTGTCCAAGACGTGCCTCTCTCCCGTCAAGCGAGGGATTCAGCATGCCTTTACCCACACATCTTTCCATCTCGTGCTGCGAAAGGTGCCTTCACAAGTACATTGAAGGCCCCCTACATCCCTCTGTCCCCGCCGCAGGAGCAACATTGGAGCACGGCCGCAGCCTGTCGGCGGGCAGCTGCATGACATGTCGGACGGCACAGAGTGCATCACCTTTCCACCGCTTTCCACAAGGTGGCGCGCCTCTCTCAACCTGAGGGACCAGGTCCGCCCATTGGCTGCCTCCCCTCCTTCCCTGCCTGTCGTGTGTGCATGCATGTGCATGGTATGCTGTGACATTTCTCGAGGCAGCACATTCCTTGCATGCAAACTAGCGTGGAGGAGGGCAGCAAGAGCGGCGGGAGAGCAGCAGCATGTGGGCGGGGAGCGCAGGGAGGGGCAAGCTGGGGGCAGGAAAGGGCAGGAGGCAGGCGGCGCAATGCGCGCCCCTGTAGGCAGCCCAGCAGAGGTGAAGGGATCGGGGCGGGAGCAGGAGGTTCGAGCCAAGAGCAGGCAATGAAGGCAGGGCATAAAACTGAAAGGGAAGGCGCAGTTTGGTTGGTACAGGGGCGAAAAGACACGGGCAGTGAGCACTCCACTCATTGAATCAATCGGACGTCACCCCACCGCAGCCAGGCCCGCCGGTCGGCCAGGCGGTGCGCTGCATGCGGTGGGTGAGCGAGCCGGCCGGCCGGCCGGCGGGCGGGCATGCTAGCAGCTGGAGCCGCTCCACAGCACAGGCCCGGTGCACAGTCAGTCCTGCACATAGGCCTGCCCAGTGAGCAGGGAAAACTCTGCCCGCTGCAGCTCCCGCCCAAGGTAGTTGGCGTGCTCCAAATGAGTGCAGGGCTGGAAGCCGTGGTCTTTTTCCAGGATCTCCACGCTCACCGCCTTGGCAGTGCGCCCCCTCCAGGTGCGCGCCGGCAGGCGGGCGGCGCCGGGCTTGCAAGAAATGACTTCGCCTGTGGCCGGGTCGCAGGCGAGGCCTGCGGGGGGCGGGAGGCGGGGTGGGGCAGTGGGGGCGAGGGTGTGAGTGGGGACCAGTGGGGCCGATTGAATCTGAGATTGCAGGAGATTGGTTGAGTGACTGTATCGCTGGCGGGGACGGTGGAGGCCGGGTGGGGAGAGGGTGGGCACCCGGGGGGGAGACAGGGTCGGGGTGGCGGCGGAGGAGCTGGCAGGGGGCCACGAAGGCATGGGGGCGGCAGGGTCACGGGGGGGGGTGGCCCCAAGGGCGGGCCAGGGCAGGCCAGGGGGCCTGGGGAGCAGGATTACGAAGGCGCCCAAAGGGTCTAAAGGGCGGGGGTGGAGGGCAGGGGCAAGTGCCAGGTCTGTGCGGTGAAGCTGGCATGAACGCATGTGGTGCATGTGGGACAGCAAGCAGTGCCACATCAAGCGCATGCGGGGCTGCCCGACACGTTCTGCTTGCCGTGCAGGGCAGCCGGTGGGGAAGCCAGACTGCAGCTGGTTAGGGGCGGGCGGCGCAGCGCGCTGGCACGGCAGTGTCGAACGAAACGCCTTGCCTCCTGTCTCACCCTGCTCGTTGATGAAGTTGGTGTAGAAATCGGCCACCAGCTCGCCCGCCTCGCGGTCCAGTTTGATGATGAAGTACCCTGCTGGGTCCAGCTGCAGCGGGCGCTGCGACAGGCGGTCGTCCAGCGCAGCGTCGGCCCGCGGCACCTCCTCCTGCTGCGCTGCTGCCGACGGTGTCGGTGCTGCCGCTGCTGCCGGACACACGTGCCGAGGCCTGAAGCGAGGAAGAAGCGGTTGACAGGCCGCCGCGCGCGCCGGTGCAGTGGGCGCCGCCACTGGCACAAGCTGTCGCCCGCTGCACAGCATGCTGCAGTACCACTGTCTCTGGATCGTTGCGCTCCGCAATGCATGCGGCAGGAGAGTGCGAGCACGAGCTGCGGCACTACACATGTACCTCGCCGCTCCGCAACTTTTGGAACGGCAGCTCAGAGCATACCTGCACCTGGCGATCGCTTGCAACTCATCCCAGAACCTTGCACAATG
The DNA here is from genome assembly GCA_029339195.1 of Micractinium sp. NFX-FRZ. NCBI lineage: Eukaryota > Viridiplantae > Chlorophyta > Trebouxiophyceae > Chlorellales > Chlorellaceae > Micractinium > Micractinium sp. NFX-FRZ. The sequence continues at coordinate 141,585 of JAPTJF010000080.1, read as the reverse complement.
AACGGCTTCCTGTATGCTCTGTACTTGGCGTTCTTCGTCTCCCACATCCCCATCACGCTGTTTGTGGACAGCCAGGCTGGTGAGGTTGATGACGGCAATGTCATGTCACTGCTGGGTGTCCATCGCAGCGTCCCGCAAGGCGTATGGCCCGCCGCTGCCGCCGCCGCTGCCGGCGCTGCCGCCTGACGTGTGCCACCTCCCTTGTGCCCTGTGCAGTGCTGCCGGCGCATTGGTACCCTCAGGCGGCGCAGGACATGCAGGCATGGTACTTTGAGACTTACAAGGACCCACTGGTGGGTGGGGGCTGGGGCTGGGGGCTTACCGGCTGGGGTGGGTGGGAGGTGAGGGTTGGTTGAGGGCGGCGGCTGGGCTGAGCAGAGCGCGCCCTTGGAGGCGAGGTGGCTGTTCCTCAGGGGGATGCACTTGTTGAGTTGGATCGGCACGCCAGGCAGTGCCTGTGCTGTTCGACATAGCAGCAACCGCTCGCAGAAGCCTGCACTGCACGAGGCGCTCCAGCACCCTTGAGTGGGTACGTGGCTGCCTGCTCTCAAGACAGAGCACCCCCACCCACTGCGCACAGGAGGCCCCGCCGCCGCCCTGAGCCGGCCCCTGCCCCCCGTCCCGCCCGGCCCACCCCAGCTCCGCCCTACGCCTGTGTGCTCAACCTGGTGCTCCGCCCCTTCATCTCTCCTCCTCTGCCGCCTGTCGCACCGCTTCCTCTGCCAGTGCAGATGATGGGCCTGCCCCTGTGGTTCAAGTCGCTCGTCTATTCTGAGCTCGCGCTGCAGCTCCCCTTCTTCTTTGTTGCCACCTATGCATTCCTGGGTCAGGGGGGCTGGGCGGGGGGTCTGGCTTCTGGGGTTGGCTTTTTTATTGCCCGGGTGCTGGGGCAGGCGGGCGGGGGGGAGGGATCTGGGGCAGGTGGGCGGGAGGGCCGGGTTCAGGCGGGCGGGGGAGCTTGCTGGCAGGCTGGTGTATGGGGATGGTTTGCTGGGGGCACCCTCTGGGCAGCTCAAGGGGTTGGGAAGGGCTGGCGGGGAGTTAGCTGGGGGGCTGGGGGCTGGGGTCTAGCTTTGATGGCAGCCGTGAGGCGCTTGCACGGGTTTGAGGGCAGTCAGCCAGGGGCCAGGCCAGGTTGCATTGCTTGCTTGGGTGAACTGAGCCAGCTTGGGCCCAGCAGCCGCCGGCCTGGGCTGGACTTGCGCCTGAGCCTGGCCTGGGGTGGCATGCATGCAGCGTCTGCCCCTAGCCACCCTGCCTACCTGCCCAGCATGCCTCCTTACTGTCCCGCCGACCCCGGCCGCCGCTGCTTCGTCCAGGCCCGCCGGCCGGGCACCCTGTCAGCGCAACCTGCCCTGCCTCTGCCCCGCACGCCTCCCCTGCTTCCGTCACAGCTGCGCCTTCTGCGCCCCCTCCCCTCCGCCGCAGCTGCCTCCTCTCCTTGTATGTGCTTGTGTAGCTAGAATCGATCCCCGCCCCCCTTGTCTGATGCGTTGCCTCCCCCTCAACCCACTCCCATGTTGCCTCCCCACTCCCATGGTTGTGCAGCCCGCAAGAACTGGGTCCGCATCCCCGCCATCCTGTACGGCAGCTTTGTGACCGCCACCATGGTGCCTATCCTCGCTGAGCTGGCAGCACACACCGGTGGGTGGGCGGGCAGGCGGGCGGGTGGGCAGGGGCACAAGCTTGAGAAAAGGACCACTGTCCGGTGCGCACAACCGGGGGTGTTGGTAGCGCTGCATTTGGGCGGGCGGGCGAGGGCACTTGTGAGGGACGAGGGCACGGGAGGGACAAGCGGGGTGGTGGCGCTACTGGCTGCAGTCGGGCGGGCGGGCGCAGGTGAGGGGACGAGGGGCATGGGAGGGGCACTTGGGGGTGGTGCTAGCAGTGTCTGCCGGCAGGTGTGGGGCGAGGCAAGCGCGGGGAGCGGCGCAGCCAAGGCCCTCGGTAGGCAGGGTGCGATGGGTGGTGCTGAGAGGCGGGTGCAGGAGCAAGAGGGAGGGAGGGAGGGAGGTCTTGGTCGGGGGGCGGAGGGGGAGCTTTGGCTGGGCAGCCTTGCTGGGCATCAGTCAGGTGGGCGGGCAGCGCCACTCCCAGCAGCCGCCATCTCCTTGCCCCGTGTCGCGCCTGCGCGCCCCTCCCACCGTTCCACCCACCACGTGCCCTCTTCCCAACTTCTATCCGCCCCACCAACCCGCCCCCTGCCCCCTGCCCCCTGCCCGGCTCCCCTGGCTCCTGGTGCAGCGCCCGGCTACCAGCCTGCCGTGGTGACTGCTTTCTACTTGCCCTACCTGCTGGTCCCGCTGACGCTGGCCCTCCACATGGCGGCCACCCCGCAGCCCTTTGGCCGGGCGGGCAACGGCAAGGCAAAGCGGCAGTAGCGCGGCGGGACGTGGGTGAAACAAAACAAAGGCACTGCATTAGTCGCAGCACCCAATATGCACCGTGGCTGCCCGCTGTGTGGAGAGAGCTGCCCCTGCGCCTGACTGGCCTGCTGGTTGCTATGGCACCTCGCTTCCTGCCTGGCCGGCCTCTTGCACGTGCCATGCGCACAATGTTAACTACATATTCGATTTTATAAAACTGGGAGCGTGGCGCTCAGGGCAGCACTCTCTCAAGGCAGGCGCTCCCTCCCTAGTGTGCCGGTCTGGGGTCTGATGCATCTCGGGAAGCAATGCGCCGCTGCCTCAGGTCCCGCCCCACGCTTGCACAGGCCCGTCTGTGACTGCCTCAGTTCACCCTGTACATCAGCACTTCAATTCAAATGCAGATTATCAGAATGATGCTTCCCTGCTTGTTACCCCGGACAACTGAAAACCTATGTTCGCACCCTCCCATCTTCTGGATGGATGTGAAGCAGCGGGCAGGTGCCAGTGGGTAAGAGGCAGGGGGAGAAGGGAGGGAGGGCGGCCAGAGAAGGCGTGCTGTGAAACAGCTTCGAGTCAGGGGGCACGCATGCCAGGCTGCGGCCTCTTGCAGGCGGGAAGGAGGGCAGCATGGGGGGACAACCAGAAGCAAGAGCAGGACCAGCACATCCCAACAAGCCGGCGACGGTGGTCCAGATGCGGGGCTGATTGTTGGTAAAAGCGGGCGGTGTGGGCCGGCCTCCCACGGGCGTCCGGCGGGCCGCTTCGGCGGCAACTACCCAGCACCGCTTGGCGTGCATCCGGCGGTTCTCCGCGGGTCACACCTTGCACTTGCACTTGTGCAGCAGTGCCGCAGCCTGCTCTCCCAGCGCACCGCTGTTGCTGCGAGGGGGCTCAGGCGCCCTCACCTCACCAGTAGTACTATGCCCGGAGGTGATGCAATCGCCAGGCGAAGGACCAGAGCCTCTCACTCTTTCAATCTTGAATTGACCGGTCAGCACAAGAATTGCAGCCCAGCTGGCGTGCGCAGCTGGCGAGTACAGCTGGACAGCGCTGCTGGGATTCTAAGCGGTCAAAATCTCGCATCGGCTATCTTCGTCCATTCCACACTAGCAGTACTTTCACTAAGTCCAACACGCCCCAAAGCGGGCGATCACCACCCATCATGCTGGGCGCTCGCTGGGCACTCGCTGCACTGCTGGTCTGCGCTCTGGCTGGAGCCGCAAGGTGCGATCACCAGGCTCGGCTTTGCTCCTCCCTGGCACAGGCCGGCTGTGTGGCAGTGGCGGACCATCTGCCCAGGCAGGCTGCCTGAGGCAGCAGCAGCACTAGCCTCCTGACGCCTTTCTCAATGCCCAGACCGTTCTGCTGTGCGGCAGAAGGCTTCCTGACAGCGGCCTGTGACTAGGTGGCGGCAGTGTGCAATGAGTGGCCCACAGAGGTGGGCGGCCTCGCCAGCTTCCTCCCATCTTCTTCACATACGTATTCAAACCCCTGCTGGCATCCCCCCCCTTCTGACCGCCCTCCTGCCCCTGCAGCGCCACCATCACTGATGATCGTGTAGCGGCCCGCACGGCTTGCTACAAGGACTGCATGCAGCGGGATGGGTGGGACCCGGGTGAGCCGCTGGTCCCGGATGGCACGTGGGCTGGCAAGGGAAGCCGGCAGGAAGCTGGGTGGGTGGTTGCCAGAAGCGCCCTGCAGTACAGTCTCAGTGACGAGGTGGTGGCAGCGCCATTCAAGATTGGGTTGAGGAGTCCTGCTGGCGCGAGCAAAGCACTTGGGCCACTGCGTGCGCCACACCCTTTCCTGGCCTGCACGCTGCCCCCGCTGCCCGCTGCACACTCGATGCCGCTGCATGCACGGTTGCACCAGCGAGCGAGCAACTCACGTGCAATCACGACTCAACCAGTGGCCTCCTCTCCTGTGGGATGCAGTGTGCGTCTGGAACCCCAAGTTCCCCAACCCCACCGTGAGTGCCTCGGTTTGCACAGGCAGCACTTGAGCAGTGCCTGCCTCTGTGAGCAGCGGACAGCCTGCCCCTGGCACAGCACCGTCTGCCCCCTGCCTCGCCCCCTGCCTCGTTGAGCGGCTGACAGCCTGCCCCCGGCAAAACACTGTCTACCCCCTGCCTCGCCTCTCTTCCACTCCACCAGTGCCTGCTGCTTCTCAAAAGTCCGTTGGACTGCTGTCCAACCCACCCTTCCTCTGCTCCCCACCCACCCACTTCGCCCACCTCACTTCACCCACCCACTCACTCACCCACACCATACCCTGCATGCATGCAGCCCAAGGGCGGAGGCTCCTTCATGTACCCCAATGAGGTACAGTGATGGTGATGGTACGGGGCGGGCAGGAGGCCATGTATTAAGCAGCGTCGGCAGCAGCGGGGTCGAGCTGAACACTGCCGCGCTGCAGGCTACTGCTATGACCGCATGCACCAGCAGCAGCTGGCAGCGTGATGGCAGCGGCGGCGGCCGCGCAGGCAGCTGGCAAGCGCATAGCATGGCCTGCCTGGTCAGCCGCACACTGCCGCCATTCGCTCCTCCCGGCCCTTCTCACTGCCAGCCTGCCCGCCTGCAGTGCACCGCCAACTGCGCGCCTCCCCAGCAATGCCCCAGCATGTGCTGAGGCCTGCCCCTTGCGCACAGCACGCTCCCCGGTGGTACATCCGGCTCCCCTGCAGCCCTCTCACCCCCAGCCCACCTGCCCCGTTCCAATGCGCCTGCAGTGCACCGCCAAGTGTGCATCACAGTACGCAAAGTTTGCCGAGGCTCGCGACCTGAAAGTGCGGTACCGCGCCGTACTGCCTGACCGCTGCTACCTCAAGGTCTGGCAGATCTATTTCGCCTCTGGCGACCAGTCTCTGTCCGACCCCGGCTGCCGCACGTGCCCCACCAAGCGCTCCACCCGCCGTCCCGCGTTCAAGGACATGCCCGAGGAGCAGTGCAACCTGGCCTGCGCCGATCGTGACAGCTGGTGAGGCAGCGGGGCTGGCCGGCTGCCTGGCTGGGTGGGCTGGCTGGGTGGCGTGTGCCGGTCTCGTGTGAGCCCACGCGGCACATGCCTGCCAGCCAGTGTGCCGACCGGCCGGGTGCCCGTGCAACTCCTTGCTTCGCTGAGTGTGCCTGTGCCGCCAAAATGCCCGCTTCAGCGCACAGCGTGCAGCACAGCACGGTGCGCCACCGCACGGTGCACAGCCAGTCGCAGACCTGCGCCCTGCCCCGCCCCCTCCTCCAACCCCTCAGGAACCCGATCTGTGTGGAGGCCGGCGGCAAGCGCTACGCCTTTGGCAACCCATGCGTGGCACGGGTGAGCAGTTCAGCAGGCAGCAGGCAGCAGCAGACCTGGTGCCGGCCGCCGCTGCGGCGCGGGCTGCGGCGGGCTGCCCGGCTGGCTGGCCGGTTTTGCTTGGCCCGCTGGCTGGCTGGCTGTCCGGCAGGGTGCAGCCGCCCTCATTGGGGGAAGGGGAGGGCCGGGTCACCCGTGTATGGCAGGCTGCCTTGCGAGCTGCCACGCTGGAAGGCTCCCAAGCATGAGCCTCCCCCTCCCTGGCTCCTCTCACCAGCTCTCACTAACTCTCACCAACACCCCCCGTCGCACTGCTCCCGCGTGCCCCTGCCCCACCCCCCTGCCCCTGCAGTGCTCCACCAAAATATTCTCCCCCACCCCGCTATTCTACACCCGCCTCCCCAGCGCCTGCAAGACTCTTTTCTTGATGGGCAAGACCTCCCCCACCTGCATGCGCTGCCCCTCTGGCACGCCCGACCCCGACCTGTGAGCCCCGCGCTGTGCTGCGCTGTGCTGCGCTGCTGGGAGATGCCGTGCTACGCTGTGCACTGCCGTGAGTTGCCGTGCTGTGCTGTGGCTGCTTGAATGATCTGCTGGCGTGCGGGAAACAGCGCCTGCATGCAATGTGATGGCCGGAAAGCTGTGGCTTGCTTGAATAACCTGCTGGCGTGCGGGAAACGAGGCGTGCATGCAATGCGATGGGCCAGAAAGCAACACTCCTGAGCCCGCGCTCTCTGACCCCGCTGCAGACTGCCCATTGACGACGACCGCGTCAAGGCTCGCGAGTACTGCTACAAGTACTGCGACAGCAGCCTGGGCTGGGCCCCCGTCTGCGTGTGGAACCCCAAGTGAGCCGGCAGCAAAGCAGGCGGTGCAGGCATGCCTGCAACAAGTGTTTATCGCCCGTGCGGCCGGCCTGGGTAACAAGTATCAACCGCGCCTATGGCCTGCTGGGGGGGCAGGGCGCTCAACTTACGAGGCAGCTCGGTATGCATCGCGGCAGCGAGCCGGGCGAGGGCGGGGCTCATGAGCGCCGCTGCTGCTACCAATGCATGTCCATGCGCAGCAGCCTGCCCCGTTGTTCGTGCCCGCACCTGTGAGCAGTCCACTCACTCTCTGTGCCTGCCGCCCAAAGTTGTTCCGCCGGCTGCCCTGACAACCCGCCAACCGCCCTGTCATGACGCTGCTGCCCCCAACCGCCCCCTGGCCCCCCAATCCCCGCTGCCCCTGCCTGCCGCAGGTACCCCAGGCCGACCACCCACGGCGGCGGCTCCTCTGTCTGGCCCAACGCCTGCATGGCAGAGTGCATGGAGCAGTACGCCAAGTAAGCAGTACCCTGCACAGTACCTTGCCTGGAGCAGTACCTTGCATGGCAAGAGTGCTTGAGGCATTACGCCCAGTGGGGGGAGCCCTCAGCGTGTGCCTGTCCGGCCTGTCGGGATGTGGCAGCGAGTGAGGCAGCTGTAGGCAGGACAGGCTGCCCACCCAACGGCTCCCCTTTGGGAGCTGACAAAACGGGTGGAGGGCTAGCTTTCAATATCTCGCAAAGGCCCAGGCCGCCGCGCCTGCTGACCAGCCTGCATGACGGCCTACCACTTGCCCGCCTGCCGGCCCACTTGCCTGCTTGCTTGCCTGGACAAGGACATTTACTGTTGGCTGGGTTTGCTCTGCTGCTCAGGGCAGCGGGTGCTTGCACCTGCCTTTCCTGCGTTGGTTTCTTGCCTCATGTTATTACGGCTATCTTCACGTGCAACCTGTGCTGTCTTGCTCTGCTGAAGTGCTTTTTTGCCTGCTTGTACCTGTGCCCGCTGCAGGTATGCGGAGTATGGCGACCTGCAAGTCCGCTACAAGGGTGCGCACAAAATGCATTTCAGGAGGGCGTGCCTGCTGCGTGGGTTGCCCCTGTTGCGCGTGAAGGGGGTGGCAGCGCTTGTCCCGGCAGGGAAGCGCTGTAAGGCAGGCACAGCGAGGCCACCGCAGTGCTGGCATGCCACACTACTGACCCGTTGCAGTGCTGACGGGCGGCGTGGTGGCACACATGCAGAACCAGCGCCAGTAAAGCTGCCTGCCGGGAGCCCTTGCGCCTGCTGCGCCGTGCATCTTGCCAGCACTCTCCCCATACTCATGCGGCCTCGCCCACCTTGCGCCCCCACACCCGCCCTGCCCCCCCCTGCAGTCACTGGCCTGCCGACCTCGTGCCGCACGCAGCGTTTTAACATCTGGTACATCGACTCGTCCGAGCCCACCGCCTCTGACCGCCTGCGCAAGCAGTGCACCACCTGCAAGTAAAGCACAAGGGGCGGGCCGCTGGGCGGACCGCTGGGCGAGCTGATGCAACTGCAAGCACCCGTGGACACGCCGCCGCCTGCCGGTGGCGGCAGCTGTGAAGGCCTCTTTGGTTGTTAGCACTGCCATCAATGGCAGCGATCAGAAGGGCCAGCACCAGTCTGAGCTACAGCGTCGCATCCAGTGCGCGACTGGCAGCCCCCTCTCTGCCCCCCTCCCCCACCCGTCATATCCTACCCACCCCTCCCAAACTCACCCCACAATCATGCATGCATGCAGCCCCCTCTGCGGCTGTGCACGCAGAATATCTACCAATGCCTGAGCGTCTGCCACACTGTCACCACAACACCCATCCCCCGTCACGCCTCGCAATGCACTTTTCAGACGACTGTTCCGGATCAAGCGCTTCATTGTCCAGTGTACCTCTGCTCCTATGTTCCCGAACCCCTGTGTTACTGTGCACGTCACCAGAACACTGCCAACAAAGCGGCAATGACCATGAACAGTCACGTACACCAGCAGTCGTTTTGGCCGGTCAGCCGAGGGCGGGGCCAGCTCTTTGAGCACTCGCTGTCTGAGAGGGTGCTATCTCTGGAGACAAGAAAGTCCCGGTTAGTCACACTGTGGCGATGCGCTCTTCCCCCCTGGCTCGCCAGTCCCCTCCTTTACATCAACGGTGTGTGCATGGTTCACGGCTGCAAGCGCATGCAGGGTGCGATCATGCAAGGGATGTTTCAAGTATTCAAGGTTTGGAGTGCGGGTGGTTGCATTCGTGCCAGGGGCAGCGGCAGGCAAGCGAGGCCGGGCGGCGTCGGGCCCCGCAGTTTGGCGCTGCTCGACGCGCCAAGCTGCTGCGGGGCCGTCATAAAGCCCTGGCATGCGCCTGCCCTCCGCAGCTGCCCCTTTGCCGGGCAGCGTGCTGACACCACAATGCTGCCTAGTTGGCACCAGTCCCCGCAGGTGGCACCAAGCTGGTGCCGCGGCGGCACTACGTTGCTCAACTTAGCCGGCCCAACCCTGCCCTGGCCTCGGTCGTGCGCAACTCGGCATTCTGAGCCCTTCAAGGGGTCAGCCGTTGCTCCTGCCGCCCGCCCTCCTCCTCCTCCGCTTCCGCCAGCAGCGCCAGAAGCCGCTCACGCAGCTCGGCCACGTCATAGGAGCACTCACGCGGCTGCTGGCAGGGGAGGGGATGCTTCAATGCAAGATCAGTGGTGTTGGAGGCACTTCTCCGGGCCAGTCGCATGCACAACTGCTCTCGCCTGGCCTGCCCCATCCATACATCCATCCAGGCACCCACCCAACCAGCCAGCCAGCCCGCCGGCCAGCCCGCTGCCTCTCGCCAACCCACCCCTTGGCCTCTGCTCCCTCCACACAGGGGCGGCAGCCTCCCTACACAAAGGGGAGGCCTCGCCTGGGGCCCTCCCCGCCTCACCTGCGCCTTGTAGCGGATGGTCCCCCGGTGCAGGATGTAGAAGCGCAGGGGCCAGGGGGCAAAGGCGGCATCAAAGGGGTTGTCGATTGGGTCCAGCAGCATGGGTGGCTGCATTTCAGGAAAGTGTAAAGTATTCAACAACGTCAGGTGGTGGTCACAGGCAGGCACAAGAGAGGTCTGGTGGGGGCAGCAGGCAGCATGGGAGCTGCCCGCAGGATCCGGGCGTGCCTCTGCTCTCCCTAGATGAAGGTTCTCCCCACACCAACCACCCTGCTGCTCTCTACCTGGAAGCCGTACTGCTCCACAAAGCGCTGCGCCGCCTGCGCCCGCTCCTCTGTGCTGCGGGGCTGGTTCAGCAGGACAGGCTGGCGGTCGGGCGTGAAGCGGGCGCTGCTGATGGGCCACTCGTCCTGCATGTTAAAGTGGGGCATTGCGGAGGGTAAGGGGGTTAGGATGCCTGACTGGAGGTCCGATCTACAATGTGCGCTGCCGAGGGCCACTCATTCTGCGCAACCTGCAGAGGGGAGGCAACAAGAAGGAAGGGTTGGCGGTCGGGTGTGAAGGGGGCGCTGCTGATGGTCCACAAGCCCTGCAAAGGGGTTGTAGCTACTACTTATAGTATGCAACGCACCAGAGTGCGGGAGTGCGGGTGGGGTTCAGAGTGGCAGGCGGGTGTGAGGCGTCCAGGCCGCTGATGAGTGCCTCAGAATGGAATGGGATAGGGGCAGGGTGGGCCGCACAGCACAGCGGCGCGCCAGCTGCATAGGAAGACTGGCGGACGCACACCCCACGGAGCGGCGCAGCTCAGCACACACAGCACGGCACGGCACGGCACAGCCGGCCACACCTTCCTCCCAGCTACCACCAAAAGGCCTACCTGCGCGTGCGCCTCAAGAATGTACACTCCATGAAACTCTGCCCGGTCACGGAGCTCGGCGAGCAGGCTGTTGAACGCCGGCACCAAGCCCCTGCAGCAGCGGGGCGCCGAGTGCGAGGGGAGGGGGTGGTCATGCGCAGGGCAGCAGGGCGGCAGGCCAGAGCAGCGATCGCACATCAGGGCAGCGGCAGGGCTGCGGGCAGGGCAGACAGCAGGTGCACAGCAGGCAAAGCGCAGCGTGCCACCTGTACGGGGGTCATGACCAGGAGCCCGCCAGCAGCACCAGCGGGCGTGGCCCCTGGGCCAGGCCAGCCAAGCTGACGGGGCGGCAGCGTAAGTCAGCCAGCTGCAGTCCGGCAGGGACAAGGTCGCCCTCGCTCAGCGGGCCCTGCCGGCTGCGCTGGAAGCTGCCAGGGCAAGGGAGATGAGGGGGCACAGGGTGGAGCGGGGTGAGGGGAGGGGACGCTCTGTGGGCAGGAGATGCGGAGCGAGGCTGGCACGCGCAGCATCTGCCGCAATGGGTTGCCCGAACTGCGGCCCGGCCCAGCAGCCGTGCTGCCGCACCGGTGGTAAGTCGGCCAGGGGAGCGAGCTGCAAGAGATGGCGACCGCAAAGGCAACACACAGCAGACAGAGCACAGCAGAGCAGCAGTGCACAGCAGAGCGGAGCAGAGCAGAGTGGAGCAGCAGAGTGGAGCAGAGCACAGCGCAGGGCAGAGCAGAGCAGAGCAGCACAGCACTGCACACCACAGCCCAGCTTTGGGCAGCCACCCCACCCACCGGTGGTAGATGGCCAGAGGCTTGAGCTGCGGGAAGATGTGGGGGGCAGCCCTGAAGTGCTGCAGCGCGCACTCCTCCTGCACGGCGCCGGTGCAGCCAAGTGAGCGCAACAGGGCAGCACAAGTTGGGGCAGAGTTTAACAAAGCAAGGCCACCAATGTGCCGGCGCCAGCGCAGCAAGGCCAGGGGTGGAGCAGTGGGCGGTCCCGCTGGGGCGGGTGCGGCAACCACGTGCAGAGGCCAGTACCGGCGGCATCGGCAAGCAGCTTGTACGTTGTGCAGTGCAGGCAGGGCAGATGTCACATTCTCAATTGCAAGCGCAGCCTTGGTCAACTAGCTGAGCAACCAGTCGGTGCTCCTCCCTCTGCCGGTGCAGGCAGCCGCGCTAGCCCATGCCAGGGGCTCACCAAGTGTGGCGGCACGCCTGCCTCCCGCACCACCCTGCGCTGCAGGCCGTCTGTCACTGCCATCCAATCGATGTCCTCCCGCAGCTCGGCATCTGCACCCGTACAAGCGTGCAGATGTGGGTATGTTTGGGTGGGAGGGGCGCGAGGAGGGCGGAAATGCAACATGGCGCACTGCGCTGTGGCATGCTTCGCAGGGGGTTATAAGCCCCGCCCCCACCCACCCCGGTACGCCGCCTGCGTTTCAGAGCTCAGTCGCAGCGCATCCTCGCGCCGCAGCATCGCCTCCAACTGGGCAAGCGAGAACATGAGACCTGTGCCGCTGCCGCTGCCATCAGGGGCGCCGACGCCGCCGCTATTGCCGCTGCCCGAGGCTTCAGTGGCTGCTGCTGCTTCCACAGCAGCAGCGCCCCCGTCTGCAAGCTCGTCGCATCGCAGCCTGGTGATGCAGGCCTGCCGGGAGGCCGCCTGGAGCGCTCGGAGGGCCTGCCGCAGCGAGGCGATATTGGCGCTGTCGGGATTCAATTGCAGCGCTGCACTCACATCCATGCCGTATTGCTTCGATCAGACACGGGTCGAGCGGACGGCTAGTTGTTTATTCCCTAGGGCTTTTTGTCCTGCTCGTCCCGCTCATTCACCTCCCCCATGTCAAATTGTGCATTCATACGGCCCCCAATTCCTTGCATCGGACCGCACTGCCTGAGGACACCAGAGCTGCAAGTTCAACTGTTGCAATGGGGCTCGGTGCTGCTAGACTCGCAGCCTATCTGCCTGCCGGCGGATTCGATAGGCAAAGCGGCTTCCATCAAGGTGAGCGCCGGCGCTATGCCAAGCCCACGCCGCCGCAGTTCTCCCGTCCGCCGCCGCCGGTCCAGTTGCCCGCCTTGGTGCGCGCCCGCCGCCCTCGCCGCGCTTCACATCCTGCCGTCGCTGTGCCTGCTGCAGGATGTGGAAGATGCCGTGCAGAAGGCCACGGGGGCTGCCTGGCTGAGCTGGAAGTGGGGCGGCACGCGGGTGCACTCATTCTACGGCAACGTCGAGCGCCTCGACATTTTTTCTGGTGAGGGTTCTGCTCTGCTCTTGCTTGTTGCTTGTTGCTTGTTGCGGTGGGGCATGTGCTTTCTATCCTCACAGCCGCATTGTTTTGTATTCCCTGGGGCATGTTCAGCTGGAGCTGCCCACAAGCATGCTGATAGGACGGCAGCACCACATCCTCAGCGCAGTGCGGACGCCCAGTCGCACGCAACACAGCGCTGCCCTGCCCCTGCCTGCACTGGCTCCTCACTGTTGCGCTTTCCTCTGCCCAAGCACACCTGCAACACCTGCCCGGTGCAGATGCCCAGCCGAGCCGCCGCCTGCTGCTGTCTGACCGTGGGTGGGGCCCGGCTGGCTTCCTCAGCGACGACGCTCTCCTGCTGCAGCTTGCCAGGCCTCCCGTGGTGGCGGCCCGCCCGCCGGCCCGCCGGGATGTGTGTGAAGGCCTGCAAGATGATGAGCTGCCCGCCTCGCTGGCGCTGCGCGGCTGGTGGGAGGTGGAAGCACACAGCAACCCGCAGGTGGGTCGTGTATGTGTGTTTCATGGGTGATGCCTCATGCTGCCTCTGTCGTGCACGCTTCTGTAGCTTGATTCCCCGCACTGCTGCCTGCATCTCCCTCTGCTTGGTGCCCGAGTGCTCCCAGCGCCCTGCGTGCCCTGCATGCCCCCGGGTTGTGAGTCCATGGCTGCTTTGGTCAAATCAAGTGCACCCTGGCGCCGTTGCTGCCCCTGTTCCAAACCCCCGCCCCCTCCGTGCCCATCCCCCACCCCACCCTGCCCTGGCTGCTCCTCTCAGGTTGAGGTGGTGCTCCCCGGCAGCACCCGCACCGCGTGCCTCCCCATCTCCCCCTCCACAACCACCGACATGCTGGCCGCCAGCGTGGCAGCGCTGCTGGGCTGCCCAGCAGACGAGCTGGCCCTTGTGCGCCGCCCCAGCGGCGGGACGCTGGGCAAGGGGACGCTGCAGGCACGGGGGGTGCAGCCCGGGAGCTGCCTGCAGGTGGTGATGCTGCAGAGTCCGAGCGAGGCAGGTGAGGCGCAACGTACCTCTCAACCTGGCACGGCCTAGCCGCTGTGCAAATAGGGAGAGCCGCCACCCCCGCCTGCCGTCCCGGGAAAGGGCCACGTTTCCTCAACCCACGCCCAAGGGCGTACACTTCTTCTTCTTCCTAGCCGCTGTGCCCGGCGCCTGAAGGAATGCAGACCTCTCGTGTGTGTCTGCACTTGTATGTGCTTCGAAGAATGTCAAGCCCACGCACCATGCCCCGCTTCACCTTTGCTTCTTTTGCCTAGATGATCCTCAGAGTGGCTGATCCCTGCAGTGCTGGCAGTGCTGCCTGCGCCTGCTAGCCTGCAGGCTCGCCCTGCTCAGTCAGCCTGCCTGCCTGACTGGCCGCTGTACGTCGGCGTCTTGCTGGGCTGCTGCAGGCATGGTCTTGATCAGGGTACAAACCTTGTCTGGCAAGACTGTGCCAGCCGTTGTGTGTGCCGACGCCACCGTGAAAGACCTGAAGCTCGCACGTGCCTGCGTTTTTGTGTGCGGACGCGCCCCGCCATTGCAACGCTGCCCTGCTGCATGGCGCACTGAAATGCAATCCCTGGCACTGCTTGCTTGCCTGCCTACCGACCTGCCTGCCTGCCCACCATCTCGGCTGGGTGGTAGCTCCTCCAGTGTCCCTTCAAGCCTCCGCCTTCAGATTTGCTCCCCTCCTACAAGCGTGCTGCACATGACGCCTTCATAATTCCCTCACCTGCCCCGCCTGGGATCACCCCACCTCCCGCAGGCATGTTCCACGAGACGAGCGGCCGCCGCGGCAACTTTGCCTGTGCCGCCGACCTCGAAGAGGTGGCGGCAGGGCAGGGGGTGGAGGTGGAGGTGGTGCTGCCAGACGGCGAGGCAGGTGCGGAGAAGTTGAAGAGGCACAGGGCAGGCGGGGGCCGGGCCGCCAGATGGCGCTGGCCCCGTATGGTGCTAGCCAGCACTGGGGGGAATCCCGAGTGGCGCAGCCAAGAGGGCCTGCTGGCTTGCTGCTCTGCTTCGGTACCGGAGACCTTGCATGCCGGATCACATGCATTCCTGTCCTGCCGCCCGCCGTCCCGGCACCCCTGCAGTGCTGCTGCGGTGCAGCCCGCAGGACGGGCCTGGCGAGGTGCTGGCCCGCCTGCGCGCCCACCTGGCGCGGCGTGCCCTGCTGGCGGCTGACGTGGACAGCCTGGATGACGTGGAGGTGATGAGGGGCATGCTGCGCCTGGCACAGCAGGCGGCGCTGCTGGCGCGGGGCTGAACAAACGTGCCCCTCCCACATTTCATATGACCTTTGGTTCACTGCCTCCACAGCTCTCAGCTCTCTGTATTCTGCTGCCCCTGGTTTCGAAAATGTGCCCAACTCCTTTTTATCTACAGTCCCTGCACAGTGCTCCTTCCAGTCTGTTTATTGCTCCAGATTCTGCTCTGCCCTGCCCTGCCCTCATGTGCATTAATTCCCTCCTGTTGCTTGATCATATTATGTTAAACAGACCGATCTGTAAGTTCGGGCCTGACCAGCACGGTGTCAATGGGGAGCACCAGGCAGCGGCACCAGAAGCAGAAGCCGCGGCGGCGACTGCGGTGATCTCGGTGCCCGCCGACCGAATGGCGGCCGCACTTTCTATTCTCAGTCGGCAGCTTACAGGCCACGCGCCCTCGTCCCTCTCTTTGGAGAGGGACAGACAGCCCGTCCTGAAGGCAGGCAGACTCCAGGAGGCACCTCAGTCAGGCTCCTGCAGTGCCCTTGGCTCTTCCCTCCCGTGTCCCCAACCTCTGCCCTCGGCCAGCCCCAGCCTGGGCCTTCCCCAACCAGCCGGCACCAGCGCCCCTGAAGGCGTAGCAGCTGCGGGCAAGGAGCGTGAGCACGAAGAGCGCCTGCCAAGGATGGGCCTCTCGGTGCTGCTGGACTCGCAGCCCCTCGACGTGCCCACAGTATCGGCGGGCAGCGTAGCCTCTATCAAGGTGCGCTGCACGGATGCTGGGCGTGGCAGGGGCTGAGGGCAGCTGCCCTCCCGCCCGCCGCCGCCGCTCCCGCCCACCGCATCGCTGCCGCCGCGACCCGCTTTTCCCTCGCCATTGTCCCTACTGCAGGACGTGGAGCAGGCTGTGCAGGAGGCCACCGGGGCGACGTGGTGCTGCTGGAACAGGAAGGGCACGGGCGTGCAAGATTTCTGGAGCACGGTGGAGTCCCTGTCACCGGCAGGTGAGGCCGGGCCGGCGGGAGATCCTTGCACATGCGCCGCTGGGCAGCGGTGCTTTGCCTAGTGAGCAAGCGACCTACACGTCCACATGGCCCGTGCATGCTCGCCATGCATGCTGAAAGCTCCACTCAAGCAAGCTCACCCCTGGGTGCCTGTCCCCCGCCATTGCGCAGAGTCCTGCAGGCCCCGCCGCCTGCTGCTGTCTGGCAGCGGGTGGGAGCCTGGCGGCGTGATCAGCGGCAGCGCGCGCCTGCTGGTGTTTGAGGGTCCGGACTCCTGCTCTTCCTCAGACCCGCCCAGAGTGCGGGATGACGCACTGCCTGCCTCGCTGGCCCTGTGCGGCTGGTGGGAGCTGGAGGCACACAGCAACCCGCAGGTGGGTCCAACCTGAATACAGTTGACCTGCTTTGCTAGACGCCACCTGCAGTGCAAGCACCTCCACCCACTCAGCCTCATCCCAGTTCTCAAACGCTGAATCTAATTGCAGCTTGCCCACCCAAACTTGCCCTAAGCCACCGCCCTGCCTGTTTGGTTTGCAGGTGGAGGTGGGGCTGCCCGGGGGCCGCACCGCCAGCCTGCCCATCTCCCCATCCACCAGCGGCACTGAGCTGGCGACCAACGTGGCAGCGCTGCTGGGCCGCCCCGCAAACGAGATCGCTGTCGTGCGGAGCCCCCACGGAGGCGCACTGCGCCGGTACGGGCTGAAGGAGCAGGGCGTGCAGCCTGGGTGCCGGCTTGTGGCAGTGCCTCTTAAGACGCCCGGCGACGTGGGTGAGACACCGCTGGGGCGGCCAGGCCACTGTTGGTGTGCTGCCCATGGCCGGTGCATGCAGCAACCCCGCATCACACTTCTGCCTTGTCGCCATGGGCTGCATAAGTCGCCAGAGTCCAAAGCCCACACCCCCAACTGCGCCACGGACCATGCTTCACATGCACTCCCTGTCTTCGTGTGTGGGCCCTGACGCCCAGCAGGCATGATGCTTCTGTACGTGTCTACTGTGTCGGGGAGGAGAATGACCACCATCGCACCCGCTGGTGGCACAGTGGATGACTTGAAGAGCTTGATCCATGTCCGAGAGGGTAGGTACAGAGGGTGGGTACAGAGGGTTGGCACTGCCCACCCTCTGTGTCAGGGTGCCTGGCAGGCACCCTGGTCAAAGCCAGCCATGCACCCTGGTCGGAGCCAGCCAGGCGCGCCCTCTGGGCTGGCGGGCTGGCATCCACTTGCGGGCTGCACCATTACATGCCTGGGCACGGTTTGCATGTGGCAGGTGCCCCATCGTGAGGTGCACCGGGGTTGTCCATAGACACGCACTTGCTGTCCACTCTGGCAGTTTGAACAAGAGGCCATCACCTGATTGTTTGGTTTTGCAGGGATCCCGCCAACCCAGCAGCTCCTCCTGTATTCCGGCCAGCAGCTGCGGGACGGGAGCAAGCTGGCACGCTATGGGATTCCCAAGGAGGCCACAGTGCACATGGTGGTCAACCTGAGGGGAGGTGAGCGGGCACCCGTCATGCCACTGCAGCGCCGTGAACCTGAATCGGCTTGAGTATTTGCTGGCCGTATCAATCCCACAATTTCGGGCTGCAATCTTCTTCGTCTTTCTTTTCAATGCACTGCTAGTGCCCGTGTACCCATGAGCCCGCCCCACTGCCGCTGCCTGCTGCTTTTGAGGCACCGTCACGCTGTGCCTGCTGTTGCCTGCCAGTGGCCAGCCCTTTGTCCAGCGGGGGTGCCCAACCTATTCACCCAGCTTGGCTCCTCGTCACTCCCATGGCCTGGCCTGGCCCTGCAGGCATGTTCCACGCAACCAGCGGCCGCTGCGGCGACTTTGAAGGCTCTGGCGCACCGGAAGGCGCGGCTGCTGAGGAGGATGTGGAGGTGGAGGTGGTGCTGCCGGATGGGGAGGCAGGTGAGGGGCCACAGCATGTTCAGAGTAGGGACGCTAGGTGGGCCTGGCTGGTGCACGCTGGACAGCACAGCAAACACCATGACATGCATTCCTGTGGGGATATGAGTAGCCAGCATGCCTTGACCTTTGCAAGACCGCTGGTGTGCCTCTGCTTGCCCTTGCTCGCCGCAGCTTTGCTCCGCCTCGATCCGCCTGCCTGCCCACCCTCCCGCCCTGCAGTGCTGCTGGAGTGCGGCCCACAGGACGGGCCAGATGCAGTCATGGCCGCCCTGCGCAACCACCTGGCGCAGCGTGCCCTGCTGGCGGCTGACGTGGACAGCCTAGATGACGTGGAGGTGATGAGGGGCATGCTGCGCCTGGCACAGCAGGCCGCGCTACGGGCACGCGTCTGAGGAGCCTTCCCCCTCGGCAGGCACTCCACCCAAGTCACGCTCTCTGCTGTCGGGTCCTGCCAAGATAACATACTCTCAGTACACGCCCCCTTTGTGTCTTGCTGCTCTGCCCTGCGTGCAATTACTGTTACGGTAGCTCCCAGCTTAAACCTGCTGTACACGTGCCGAGTGTGTGTGCGTGTTGCAAACAGTGCGCGTCAAAATGTCGTTGCAAATTCAATTAGTCAGTACAAATATGAATGCGGGAGGGAGTAACTCAGCATGTGGCAGAGGCCTGAGTGCGGGAATACGGCAGGGCGGGGCAGGGGGGGGCTGTGCTGTGTAAGAGCAGCCAATGAGCCAGCAACACACACGGCCACGTCAGCCTCCTGCGCACCGTCCTCCCCGTACAGTATCCCACTCATCAGACGTTGAAGCGGAACAGCATGATGTCCCCCTCCTTCACCAGGTACTCCTTGCCCTCCAGCCGCAGCAGCCCCTTCTCCTTGGCGGCGCCAAAGCCGCCTGCCCCCACAAAGTCGGTGTAGGCCACCGTCTCCGCCCGGATGAAGCCCTTCTCAAAGTCTGGGGGAGGGAGGGAAGGAGGGGCGAGGGTTGTTGGGATGGAGGGACAGCGAGCAGCGCAATCGGTGCAGGCCACCATCTGGGCCCGATTGATGGGCAGGCGGGGTGAGGCGGCGAGGCATGAGGGGCGGGAAGGGCAGGTGGTGTGAGGATGCGAGGCAGAGAGAAAGGGTGGAGGGAACGCGGAGGGCACGGAATGGGTGGGTTGCGGAGGAGGAAGTTGCACCCGCACACGACGCCATGCCCGCCCCACCCCCACGCCCACACGCCGCCACGCACCTGTGTGGATCACTCCTGCTGCCTGAGGCGCCGTCGACCCGTCTGCCACCGTCCACGCCCGCGTCTCCTTCTCCCCTGTCGTGAAGTACGTCAGCAGGCCCAGCTGCTTGTACGTGGCCCTGCACACAGTTGAATCCACGGCGGTACTGGTTGGCCATGCAAGAGGGAGGGGAGTCCATCTGCGGGGACAGCTGCTTGCGCATGGCCCGGCATGGACATGAGGTGACGTGAACAGAGAGGTGGCCAGGTGTGCGGGGTGATGCAGGTGAGCTCACAATCTGTACGTCTTGTGTGCCAAGGAGGCGGGAGGGGCAGGCCAGGCGCAGGCGGACACGGCGCAGGCAGGTTCGCGCCCAGCTCCTGCCGTGGCCCCACACCCCGGCCCCACCCCCGCCCCCTGCGCGCCCCTCCCTGCGCCCCCCGTCCTCGCACCTGATGAGGCTCTTCAGCCCCCCCTCCTCCACCCCCAGCGACTCCAGGAACTCTGCCGCCTCCTCCTTGTCCAAACCATTCAGCTCGGCCTCAACCTGGAGCACGAATGTGGGCACGAATGTGGGGACGAATGTGGGGACTGTGTGGGGAGGCGTGGGGACAGGTGGGAGGGGGCTCGCGGAGAGGGGCACGAGTTGGGCAGACATGATCAACACATGTCACCAGTGCTGCCTCCCTCCGGCTCCTGGCCATGCAGGTACTGGCCCCAACTACGGCAAGTGCAGCACTGCATGTGTTAGTGGGAAGGAGGCCACAGAATGGGCCAGCTTCTCCTCGCCTAGCCGTGATGCATTGGGCTGGTGCAGCGAGGACGGCACATGCAGCAACTACGGCATGCGCAGCACAGCATGGCCAGGTGCCCAGCGTGGGGGACGGCATGTGAACACAAGAAGATGAAGAGGACACCCTTGGGTGTGTGGGTGAGGAAACCAACAATGGTGGGGCGGGATGTGCCCTGCATTTGGAACCCGCCTGCCCGGCACGTGTGGCGGCAGGCAGGGCCTGTGGCAGGGGCGCGCGTTGCTGTGCCGTGGTCTTCTGCCCTGGCCCTCATGGGGAGTCGGGCAGGGAAAAAATCCACGGGGTGGGGTGCACCACTGCGGGCGCATGCCTAAGAGGAGTGCAGTCGGCCTGCCGCGGCCTGCCTTTGCTGCCAGATGCACGCCCTGGCCCAAGCCTCCAGCACCTTGCCTGCTGGCCTCCCTGCCCAGCCTCTGCCCCAGCCCCTGCCCCAGCGCTGGGTCTTTGGTCCTGCCCCAGTCCCTCCCTTTCCCTCTCTTCACACCCGCACCCGCACCCACCTGTGCCGATACCACCACCACACCGCTGCCCTCCTCCGCCGCCTTCTGCTTGAGCGCCTGAAAGGGAGGCGCAAGCAGGGAGCTTGTGGGTTAGCAAATAGAACGGATGGCTCAGGCAGTATGCTGCACAGACCAGTGAGCTGACCGCTCACACCCTCCTCCTCCGCTTTCTTCTTGGACGCCTGGCAAAGAGACTGGTGGAGGAAAGTGGGAAGGGATCAGGTTGTGGGGTGGAGAAGACAGGGGGCATGCCGTGTGGCAACTCAAGTGCGTGCCCTCCTCCTCAACCTTCCGTCTTCGGCAGCGCCGCCTCCTCACGCTGCCGCTGCATTGCTGTGAATGGTGTCGGCACCATCCATCACTGGTATTGGTGCACTGCATGCCCCCTCTCTTCTGCACCCCACTGCTGCTGCATTGCTATGAATGTTGTCGGTACCATCACTGGTATTGGTACAAAAAGGCGCGGCGGGCCCACCTGCACGTACTTGTTGGCGTCTGGCTCCGCCAGGTCATCCTCCGCCACGTTGGCGGCATACACCATGGGCTTGGCGGTCAGCAGGTACAGGCCGCGCACTGCAACGCAGACGATTGGGGCGTGGATTGGGTTGGGTTCGAATATACTGCTGTTGGATGCAGTGGCTGCCTGCTCTGGCACGGCTGGCATGCCGCGGGCAGGAAGGACCTGCTCTCCCCGCACTGCCACAGGCAAGCAGGCTTGCCGGCGCCTCCCCGCTCCTGGCCCCGATCGCTTCCCGACGCTCCTTCTGGCGCCCCATCTCCCACCTTCCAACCCCCACCTGCTCCTCCCTCCCCGTCTCACCCAGCTCCGCCTCCTCCTCGTTGAGCGCCACCGAGCGCGCCGGCTTGCCCGCCTCAAGCGCCGCCATGATGCGCGTCAGGGCGCCCGCCTCCACCTCGTTCTTCTTGGCCTCCTCGCCCGACTTGCCTGCGCCGGTTTGAGTGGGAGAAAAGAGGGTGGGGAGTTGGGGTCATGATGTGTGTGTGGGGGTGGGGAGTGCATGTTTGGTCGTGTGCGCCCGCCTCCACCCAGACTTGTGTGCGCCCAATGACGATGCATCGCATTAATCAGAGGGGTGCACGCGTGAGAGGCGGGCATGCTTGCTTATGAAGGGACTGGGCGCAAGCAACTGATCTGGCCTTTGGACCCAGCCCAGCAGGAGCCACCCCTCATGCTCACCCACCCCCACCCCCACTCCCACCCCACCCACCCTTTGTTTTCTTCAGCCGCTCCAGCCGCTTCTCTATCTGCGACACGTCGGCCAGTATGAGCTCAAAGTTGATCACATCTGCAGGGCCCGGGTGGGAAGGCAGGGGATCAGTTACAACTGTTTAATTAGAACCGAGTATGCATGCTGCAGGGCATCGCCCAGCGCCACTTCTGAGCCAACCGCCCCCGCACATACCATTGCCGCGTGCCCGGCCCCCACGCCATGTGCCGGTCGTGTTTGGGGGCCGCCTGCCATCCCACCGCACCCCACCCCACCTCACCCCACATCATCCCACCACCACGCGCTTGACGCACCGCTCCGCTACAACCTTCAACAAGCATTCGTTTTCCACACACACACACCCATACACCCTCCCCCGCTCTCACCTGTGTCGTCCAGAGGGTCCACCTTGCCTGCCACGTGGATCACATCCCCGTCCTCAAAGCAGCGCACCACCTGCGGCAGCAAAAGGGGTACGGAACATACAAGGAACAACGTGGCAACGTAAACACCACATGGCCTTCCTTGTTTAAGCAGCACAGCAACACCGCCGACACACGAGCAAACAGGGTGCAGGCGGCAGCATACCCACGAGAACACTGACGTTGTGAAAGCGGCGCAACCCTTGGCCCCGCGGCGCGCAATGCACACGGGGAGCAGGGTACCGGGCGGGCGTGAGCTGCTGGGCGGCAGCGGCGGCAGCGCTGCCGCCACACAGTCTGCAGTCTGAACAGACAGCAGCAGTTTGCAAGCCCGCATCTTGACCGCACATACTCTGCAGCGGTGTTGAGCACACACTGCACCCCACCGCCCCACCTGCACGATGGAGTCGCACTCCCGAATGTTGGCCAGGAACTGGTTGCCCAGCCCCTCGCCCTTGCTGGCCCCCTTCACCAGCCCAGCAATGTCCTGCATGGGGCACCAGGCGAGGGGAGCATGGCGGCGGTGGGGTGGCGGGCAGGGCGAGCGGGGGGTTCCTTGGCAGCCCGCCCTGCAACAGCACACCGGCACAATCATCCAGCCAGCCGCTGGCCTCTACCGCCGCTGGGCCTTCAAAGACGCACACAAGAAAGAACAGCGGCATTAACTGTGGCGTGTGCTTACCACAAACTCTACGGCGGTGGGGACTGTCTTCTCGCTGCCAGAGATCTTGCTGCAGAGCGGGCAGGCAGGCAGAAGCAGGCAAGCAGTGGTGAGAGAGCAGGGGAGGGGTTGAAGGATGCAGTACGGCGGAACGGGGCATGCAAAGCATGCCAGCGGCAGCGGTACAGCGCCTGCTGCACCGCAGGCGCGGGGGCGGCGGCAGCGGCGCCACAGCGGCAGCATGCATGGCATGGCGCACGCCATGCACGCTTTCACGCCGGTGCCGCAGCTGCCGGTGCTGTTGTCCCTCCCCGTTGCAACATGCCAGAAGCAGACACACGTGACAGTTTAAACACACCCGCAACCAGCGTCGCACCTCAGCTCATCCAGGCGGCCGTCGGGCACCGCCACAATCCCCACATTTGGCTCGATGGTGCAGAAGGGGAAGTTGGCAGCCTGGGCCTTGCCGTTCTCGCAGAGCGCATTGAACATCGTGGACTGCGCTCAAGGGCGGGTTGAAGCAGCGGCGGGCAACGGAAGCAGAAAAGAGAAAGGAGTTAGGGTTGGGAGAGGGCGGCAGGCGGCAGGCGGCAGCGGCGGCTGCGGCAGGCAGGGTCCCTCCTTCTCATGCGCTCGCAACGCCCAGAACGCAATCGTAATCGCTTACTTTGCCAACGTTGGGCAGACCGACGATACCGGTCTTCAGGCCCATAGCCGTGGTGCTGCGGAAGCCCCGGGCGCCGCTGGGCGGCAAAACCAGGCCGGCACGCCGCATTGGTGACGCGCATTGTCCTCCCCCCAAGAAGCTAGACTGCCCTAGTTGCCGGGCAGGCGCTGCGGCTTGCCGTGTGGGCGCTGCGGAGGTGGCCAGGGTGCGTGCGCAGGCTGCTGCCACGCGAGTCAGCTGCACCGCGCTCTTGCTAGAGCACACGGTTAGCTGCATGGCTGCGATGGAGCTGCAAGCGCGCGCAGGGCCGGTTTGCAAAGGTTGGCGGCACGGAGCGAGCCACAAACTGGGGATCTGGGAGGTAAATTGAAACTAGCTGCAGTTCCGCGGCGCCTGCGTGGCTCAAAGGGGGCGATGGGCCGGTAGCATGCATGTTAGCCGCTGAGGTGGCGGGACGATGTCGACATGCTGTGCACAGCAGGCGCCGCCGCCGGCGGTCAGCGGGGTCTGGGAAAGCTGCTTGGCTGCTGCCACCCGCAGACCTTGCGACAGATTGACAACAGGTGGAGACTCCTCAGGAGCGGCCATAAGCCTTCTGTGCCACGGGTGCCCTGCCTCAATGGCTGCCGTCGGCACATCCGCTCAGCAGAGGCACTTGGCCCTCTGCAAAAGCCACCCTTGAAGGCAGGCTGTGCAACCTTGCATCCACAACAGTATTACACACAGACATACATTCGTCTGCCCAATCCTTACAGTCGCCTGACAGTGCTTGTGGGCACTCACAGACAGACACGATACCGGAAATTGGGGCGGTCAAGAGACGGGGCCAAGCCAACCACCTCATACTTGCACCACAGCGGCAGCTGCCGCCGCTCCCCCATCAGCCGCAGCCACGGCAGCACCGGCCGGGGCCGCCGCGGCTGCACGCCCGGCCCCTGCAGCGGCGCGCTTCCTGGGCGGCTTGTACGGCCGCAGCTGCGAGCGCGGGACCAGCAGGCGGTCTCGGTCTGGGTGCTGCTTGTTCACCCGCCCCCGGCAGTTATGGGCGCCGCAGTTGCAGGGCAGCACCTCCTCCCCTCCAAACCGGTAGTCGTAAGTCAACTCGTCATGCTCCTGCGGGTGTGGTAAGGGGCGCCACCGGCACGGTGCAGCGCAGCAGGCAGCAGGTCAGCACAGCGCAGAGCAGCACAGCACAGCGCAGCATCCTGCCCAAGCGGTGATCGTGCCACCTCACAGTGCTGCACCCTGCAAACCTGGGGCCACAGCACAGCACAGCAGGCAGCGAGCCAGCACAGCGCACCACAGCATGGCAGATGGATGCACAATGCACGACCCTCCCCATGCAAGCTGGCTTGCCTGGCAGGCCCGCCCGTACGGCACCTTCACCCTGTTCTGCATGTACGCAGGGACTCCCCCTGATCCCACCCCTCACCTGGATGTCTTTCGACGCAAAGATGATGACGTGATCCTGGGGCTCCGCCCCCGGCACCTCAGCAATGCTGCAAGGCAGGGCAGGAACAGAAGGAGTGGAGGCCCACCAGGCAGCAGGGCAGTTGGGTGTGGCTGGGGAGCACATGGACGCTGTGGCAGGCGCAGCAGGCGGTGGGGCGTTCATGGGGGCGCGCCCCTGGGGGTTGCTCCAGTGGGAGAAGCAGCCGGGGCCAAGTCAAACCAGGGGATGGTGGCGCTACAAGCAGCCGGGCGCACGCCTGCTGTGCCCGCTGTGCGCTGCCTGCCTCGCGTGCTCACCGGAGGGTGCGTGAGTGGCAGTTGGGGTTGCACGAGTGGTTGAGCATGTGGGCCAGGTTGCCAGCCCGCGTGGCATCCACACACACCTTGTCTGCATGGGGGGAGGGCACGGCGTCATTTGGCGGGTGGACTACAGGCGGCTGAGGGTGGCGCCCACACATGCAGTTCTGTCTGCTGGGAGCAGAAGGGCAGGCATGCTTGGGTGGGGTGGGGCGACGTGCAGTGGAAGGGGGGGAGGGAGGGGCAGGGCAAAGATGGGCAGGGCGGGTGGGGGAGGGGAGGCAGATGGCGGCAGGAGAGGCAGGGCGGAGGCGAGAGCAGGATGATCACAAGGGGGAGGCGACTGGCACCAGAGCCCAGTGCCAGGGCTGGCCAGACAAGGAGATGGCAAGCCAGGAAAAGCCATCACTCCCTACCGTCAACACAGTACCATCCCTTTGCCCACGCACCGTTCACGCTGAACACGTAGGTGCCTGCCCCCACAAGGGTGTCGTACAGCCGCCACTCCCTGCAGCCCGGGCCAGAGATGGAAAGGCGGTGACACATTCTGACCGGGGAGCGCAGGAGGGAGTGCCTTCAGGGGCGGTGGCAGCAGAGCTGCCGTGCCTGCGTGCAGGCACTACTGGGGGGGCACAGCGACCACAGCTGCGTGCACGCACACAGGGCACCTGCCACTGCTGCGTGCAGGCACACTGGGCGGGACATGTGCGACCACAGCGTGCAGGCCCAGCACATCGGCCACAGCAGCGTGCAGGCACACACTATTTGCCGAAGCTGCGTGCAGGCAACTGGGGGGAACATATCAACAACAGCTGCACCCCACAGCTTCCTAGGTACGCTGGGAGTCACCTGACGTCGGTCACGCTGTGCCTGACCAGCTCGCCAACATACTCAATCACCATGTCATCTGCAGAGCAGCACGGAGAACAAGACATGCACATGTTGTTAAACTACTGTGATGCACACCCATCAGTTGAATTGGTCTGTCCGGGCACCTGCCCATACCCTTGCACCGTCACCTATGCAACCTGCAAGAGGATATGAGCAACAGACAAGTGCATGATGTCGTGTCACAGATGTGTCTGTTGCCGCACCAAGCCAGGGCCCGGCACATGCACACACGCCATCACCGCACCTTCCCACGTCCCAACCACCCCATCCCCTCCTGCCGCCGTGCCAGCCGCTGCACCCGCCATGTCCACTCACGCTGCTTGAAGGCGCGCTTGGCAAACGCCCCCCAACCGTGGATGCCGCTCTTGCCGATGGTGACCCGCTGCTCCTGAGTGGCCTGCATCTCCCTAAAGCGGTCCGCATCCGACATGAGGTTCCGGGAGGGGGAGACCAAGAGGCGCGCCTGCCCGGGCGGCGGGCTGAACGGCGGCGACCCTGCCGCTGCTGCTGCACCCCCAAGGCCAGGCGGCGACCACGGCGGCTGCTCGGCGCCGCCCCCCCGTGGCTGCAGCTGGGCGACAGGCGCCGAGGGCCCCTGCTGCGCCGTCGCCGCGTCGGCGTGCTGCGGCTGTCCTGGCGCCTTCTCCGCCGCTGAGTCCGCTGCTGCTGCTGCTCCCATGTGCTGCTGCTGCTGCCATGCCGCCGCTGCCTCGTCAGCAGCTGCCGCTGCTGGCTCTGGCTCCTCGCCCACGTACTGCCCTGCAGGCGCGTGCTGTGGGGGCAGGCGCCTGCAGGAGGAGGGCGGCACGCTCCGCGACGCCTGCTGCAGCGGCGCCCCCACAAGGTATGGCACGCTGCGCACAAAGCCACGCTTTGCTTCCGCCGCGGCCACCGCCTCAGGAGCGCGCTGCCCCCGGCGCGCGGCATGGTTGAATGGGATGGCACGTGCGCTGCCCCAAGCGTGCGCAGGCGGCGCGAACGGCGCAGCTGCTACTGCGGCGGCCACGGCGGCGCCACCGCCGACTGCCAGCTGGCTGCCCACCGACACAGCCACCGGTGGCTGCCGGGACAGCTGCTGCTGCTGCTTCGATCCGCCGTCTCCGGTAAGGGTGCTGCCAGCAGCAAGGGAGTGCGGCAAAGCCCCCGCCGCCGCCGTCGCCGCCGCCGCCGCGGCTGACCGCTGCCGGCTGGGCGGCGCCGCTGCTGCCGCTGGCGGCGCCACCACGCCGTGCTTGGGACAGAAGGCGAGCAGGGAGATATTGCCGCGCCGTGTGCCCTCCTGCCGCTTGGAAGGCTTGCGCCTGCTGCCGCCGCCGCGCTGGGTGGTGCCTGCGAGCAGGCGGAGCAAAGCAGGCAAACCGCACGCATGTTTTTGAAAGGCGGCGGCTGGCTACCCACACACCACGCTGCTGCGCAGAGCAGCAACAGCATCGCATGAGGACGGCAGCAGCATGCCGGTCTGCCAAGGCTGGCCCAGCAACCTGGGACAGTCCCCGGCCTGCACACGGCCAGCTCAGCACTCACCGACGCCATGCCCGCTGCCGTTGGGCGCCGCGGCATCGTTCTCATCGCACGATCCCTCCCGCCCTGCGCCCGCCTCTCCCCCCACTGTCTGCTCCTGACCGCCACTGGCGACCGACGCAGGCGCGCCGCCACTGCCTGCAAGGCTCTGCCGCTGCTGCTGTTGCTGCTGCTGCTGCTGCTGCTGCTGCTGCTGCTGCTGAGGCGCCTGGTGCTGCCCACCCTGATGCTGCTGGCTGAGTGGTTCGTCCTCGCAATCCTCCTCCTCGCCATCTGACATTGTCAGCATCTGTGGGAAGCAGGGAGGCAAGAGTGACGGCAACGGAGGCGTTTTACTGCAACAGGCAGAGAGGTAGTTTGGGCTGACAGACTGGCAGGAGGGGCATGGACACCAAGCTGCCTCGCACACGCCCTCGTGGACCTGCACGCCCCCATGCTTGCATGGGCGCACCTCCATTTTGTACCCCGCCTGGCGCGCGCACAGCGGGTGGAACCCGGCGTAGCACTTGGGCTCGCAGCACTGAATGCACGCCCCGTACCGCTGCTGGCACACTTGGCAGGTGAGCTGGAAGCGGGTGCGGTGCACCTGCAGTGGCCACAGGAAGGGGGGGGGCGGGCCAGTGAGTGTGCGCGGGAATTTGAGGGGTGACAAAGGTGGACTGGAAGCTAGTGAGCAGCTGCCTGGGCGGTAGAAAGTAGGAAGTGGGGCCAGTTCAAGAGGTCTGGCTCGAGCAGCGTGCAGCTGTTGGCATGCTGTTGCGCAGTGAGCTGAATGCGGGGCGGTGCACATGGTGCAGCCAAGGGCGGGGTGCATGGACGAGAATGGGGGATGGGTGGGGAGGAAGCATGGGGATGGGTGGGCATGAATGCCGGGAAGAGGCGCCTACATAGGGAATGGGTGAAGAGCTGCTAGCGCAGCGGCTGGATGACACAGAACACCCACTGCTGCCGCTCAAGGAGATACAGGATGTGGCCTTTGCCGTGGGTTGAGGAACACTACCAGCAGAGGTGTGGGCCGCCTGGCGGGGGTTCCCCTCCGCTGCCCACCAGACCCCACCCCCGCCCCACCTTGTGCACATCCCGGACCAGGCCTTGCAGGTGCATGTGCCGCGCCTCGCGATCCAGCTGAGGCTCAGGCAGCCAATTCACGCAGGCGATGTGCGCCCAGCGGCCGCACGAGGTGCGCTTGAGCGCGCCGCCCAGCACTGCAGGTGGTGGGGGGAGGGCAGAGGAGAGAGGTTTAGGGCACGGGGCACAGCTGGGGCGGGCCAGGACGACGAGGGGGGCCACAGCAGGGCAAGAGGAGGGTCATGAGTCCCAATTCCCGGTTTCAAAGCCAGAGCCAGGGCAGGAAGGGGCGCGCCCGACACTACAGCGGCTGTGCAGGCTGACCAGCCATGTATGGGCTCGCCTGGGCAGAGCACGCAGGGCGGTGGTCGCTTGATCCCCAGCGAGCACACATCGCAGAGCCAGAGGTTGCCGTGCGGGGCCGTGGCGATGCCGTAGCAGCACATGTGCACAAACACGTGGCACTTGTTGCACTGCAGGGTGGGGGAATGGTGGAAACAGTTAAGGAAACACACAAGCAACGGATGTATGCCTTGCTGCGAGAGGACCTGTGCACACATCATGCCACCTGCTTGCACTGTTGACGAAGGGGCAAACACAATGTGAGAGTGGGAGAAGAAGGACGGACCTGGCCAAAGCAGGGCACAACCACGCACACATGCCACTAAGGTGCAGGGATTAGCTGCATGAGGTGGGACAGGTCAGGGTGGGTGCATGTCCACACGTGTCGCAATGATGACAGGTTACAAGGTTTGAGTCAGGCAGATGCGCAGGCAGGAAGGCGGGTGGGCGGAGTATGGGAGCACTCGGGAAAGCGGCAGGTGGGACCACCAGGGGGCATTCACTCGCCTGCACAAGCAAGTCCTCCTCATCATCCTCCTCGTCATTGCACACGCAGCACACGCCCGGGGCGCTGCACGGGGGGGAGGCACATGGATGCCACAAGGTTGCCCAACAGCTGCACTGAATAATTGGTTTGAGTGCAGAGGCACCAACCGCAGCGGTGTGTGTGTGCGTGCGTGCAGGAGGCAGGCGTTGGCAAGACTGGGTGGCGACTTTAGCAGTTGCTGGCCCACACTCTCCGTTCCTCATACCCTCCTGGCGCCCAACATTGAAGCTCATGTGAGTCCAACTCCCCTGGGGCCAATATCATACCTATATCCCAGGTGCCCTAGAGCCACACCCGCTTACCCAGCCAATGCCGGCACGCCCGGCACGCCCTGCGGCAGCTGCTGCATGCGGGCCTCGCACGCAAGCCGCTCCCGCAGCTCGGCATGCGACTGCGTGACACGTGGGGCAACGCGCAATAACAAAATCAGTTGCTGGAAGATTGCATTGCAAGGGACACTCCCACCAAGAGCGTGCAGGCCTGGGGTAACGCCTACTCAGGTGCGGAGACGGGTGTTGAAATGGTCATGAAACGGAGAGCAGCCGCTCATGCTTAGTTGGACGGACGGCAGGCTGGAATCGGCGTTCAGCTGGGGATGCCGCCCCGGCCAGTGGCGGCTCCTCTGGCAGCAGCGGCACGGCGCGGCACCTTGCTTGCAAGACAGCAACTGCCACCAAAAGCAGCCCGGGTGTGTGCAGGCATCAGAGGCTCACCAGTGGGGGCACCTCAGGCTGCTGCCCCTCCGGCCAGCCGCAGTACCGGTCGCAGCGGTGGGTGCCGGGCAGCCCCCGGATGGCATGCTGCACCCTGGGTGAAGTGAACCCAAACATGTGCTCGCCTGCATGCAAGGAGTGGCACACACACACAAACACACATGTACTTCCAGTGAAGAAGCGGCCCTTCCGCACAAGTCCGGGCGAGGCAAAACCGTACGTGTGCTCGCCTGCAAACAAGCGAAAGTCCAAGAGCACGGAACGCAAAGCGGCAGCGTGCAAATGCAGAGCATGTACAAGCAGGCTGTCAAAAGTGAAGTCGCAACCACTGTGGTGTCTGCAGGGCCATGCGTGGCTGGTGCCGGGTTGAGGGGCAGAGGGCCATGGACGGGGTGGGGGTTGAGACGACAGGTGCGCTCTGCCCAGCAGACACCCACCCACCCACCAGCCCTCCCCCGCCCGCCTGCCGCACCTGAGATGCCCAGGCTGCGCGCCTGGCCGGCCTTGTCCGTGGCATATAGCGCCTGCCAAGCCTTGGTGGCAGTGGGTGCCTCCACGGGCTGCCCGCCCTTGGGGGTCACCCTGCCGTGAGGAGAAGGGGCAAGGTGGGGAGAACGGGGGGCACTGCACAACGCCACATGTGCGCTGGCAGCAGATGGCTCGCAGCAGCGGCGGGAGTGCACTCCCAACACGCTATACACCGTGGCCCGTCCTGCCTTGCCTGCCTGCTCTACCCTGCCCTGCCCGCCTGCCTGCTGCTTGTGCCTGCAGGCGCCGACACGCCCAATCCCACACAGCGCAGCAGTCCTACTCCTGCTGGCTGGCCCCCTGCCCACCCACTTCCTGGCGCACCTAAACAGGGGCCCGGAGCCATCTGGGGCCCGCAGGATCTCCATGAGGTGAGGCGCATCCTGCTGCCCGGAGGCCGGCGTCTCTGCAGCAGGCACAGCAGGCAAAGCAGGCACAGCAGCCGCAGCAGTCAGGCATGCGGCCATGAGATGGCAGGTCCTGCAGGGGCCCAGAATGCTACGGGCTACCTGACACCAAAACGGTCTGCCACTCTCTGCTCCACCCGCCAGCGATTGCCTGAAAGAGGCGCCTTACCCCCACAAGCAGATGATGCACTGCCACTCCCCCGCTCGCTAACAGCCCCCTTCAGCCATGCTGCCAGGCTATTCATGTGAAGGACACCAACAGCCGCTGCCCCCCCACCCCACTCACTGGTGACTCGCGAGGCGCGGTAGCCCACGGGGAAGATGTACTTCTCGTTGTGGAAGGCGGGGTGCAGCCACTCCACCTCACCCAGGGACAGCACTGCGGGGCAGGGGGCGGAGGGGGAGGCGCGACGTTGTCAGCACAACAGCGGGAGAGGGAGGGAGGGAGGGCGGGGTGCCTATGGTTAGTTGGGCCGACCGCGTGTAGGAAGCAAGGGAGGGGCAGCCACTGGCCAGGGGCGGCACTGCAAGTGGGGCGTGGCGCGCAGCCTGTCGCGCCACCACCAGCGGAGGGGCAAGAATCAGGGCAGGGCAGGGCGCTGGCGGGTTGGCTGGCAAACCGAAAGCAAAATTTGCCTGCACGGAGGATGGATTATCAACAAGGTAACAGCCAAACTTCCTTCCTGCCTCACCCCTCAAGTGCTGGTTCACGTGCATCGGGAGTCGGCCCGCACCCCCTGCCACTGCGGCCGCCGCCTCGGCCCCTTCCTTGGCCGCCGCCTTGCTCTTCCGCCGCTTGGCAGCGGGCTTGGGCGCAGGCGCCTCGTCCTCCTCATCCTCCTCTGCAGTGCGGACACAAAAGGCCACAAGCGAGACGGGCGCGCGTCTGCCCAAGGGTGCTTGCACTAAGCAACGGGAGGAGGAGAGGCAGGTGCAGGCAAGCAGGCAGGCATGCAACGGGCGAATGAACCTCCACAGACACGTGCAGGCAGGCAGACGGGCCGCCAGGCTGACGTGATGCGGTGCGAAGAGGTGGAAGTGGACAAGCCGCTACAGGCCAGGTGCACACCCCAGCCCAAGACCAACGTGCAGGCAAGCGTGCCCCAATCAATTCCCGAGTCGCCTGCTCCTTGCCCTGCTCTACCTAACATGCACAGCACACCACATCGCAGCACAGCACAGCGCAGCGCAGCACAGCATGGACAGCGCCCCGCCTCACCCAGGTCTGCGCCGTGCCCGTCGTTGTGGAACGGCAGCATGCACGGGGGCAGCTGCCCGTTCTGCAGGGCGGGGCACCAGGAGACATTGCGGCGGGGCGGCTTAGCGGGCAGCTATTGCGGGCAGGCTGTAGCTGAACCTGCCTGCTCCACAGGGAGCCGGCTTGGCTGCATGCACCAACCACGGGGCACCACCCCATCACAGCCACCTAAGCAGCCCACCAGACATTGAGCTTTAACCTACGACTTCAATGTGAGTGTTCTGCTCAGGCCACACACAACCAAACCAATGCATGCATCCACCCCACTTCCCCACATGCCATCACCTCACCTTGAAGTATTCCATGACCTCAAACAGAGCGCTCCTGAACTCCATGAACTTCTTGCACTTGCCCACCGCATGGTACCCCCGCTCCAGCCCCTCCACAAACGAAGCAAAGCAGGCCTTGCCCGCGGCGGCCGCGCCGCCGCCGCGCCGGTGCGCGCCGCCGCCGCCGCTGCCGCGCTCCACCGCCCCCGGATTGATGGCCTGCACCTCCCCGTTCCCAAAGTACTGCACAGGGAGGTAGCCGGGCCTGGACAGCAACCCGCCTGCAGGAGGTTCAAAGATGCAAGGGAGGGTCCCAGGAGGGGGGAAGAGCAACAGAGGGGGGGCAGGAGGGTCAGTGGGGTGAACGGAATTGACAAGCAAGGGGGAAACAGGGGCGGCTTCCGCGGGGCTGGCCATGTGCGGGTGCTGCCTGGCTGAGCAGCACAGCAGGCGCACCGCGATGCGTTGTGAAGACGGCAAGCGGCGGCAGCTGCCAGCGCAGCGCGCAACAAGCATGCATCATGCAGCGCCGCGCCCGCCGTGCGCCTCGCCCCTGCCGCTCTGCGTGCAGGCACGCTTGCTCACCCTTCACGCCCCGGGCCGCCGCCTCTTCGCGTGTGATGGCCATGAAGGGCCAGTGTGGGTAGCCAGTCACCTTGAACCACCCCACCTCTCCCGGCTGCAGCATCCGATCTTGTGCCGCCGCCTGCTGCTGCTGCTGCTGCTGCTGCTGCTGCTGCTGGCCCTGCGCTTCTGCAGGCTTCTGGCCCTGCAGATTGGCAGTGCCCTCCTGCCGCGACGAGATCAATGCTGTGGGCCCACCTGCTGCCGCTGCTGCGGCAGCTGCTGCCGCCTCCTCTGCCGCCGCCTCCGCCGCTGCTGCCTCCTCCGCAGGTGCTGCCTCCTCGGCTGCCCGCTTGGCGAGCGCCTTGGGGGCTGGCGCAAGTGGCGGCAGCGCAGCTTTCAGCGCCGCCACTACTGCTGCCGCCGCGTCTGCTGCTGCCGCTGCCTTGGCCGCTGCCTTCTCAAGAGTCACCAGGCTCGGGCCGCGCCACTTTGAAGCCGAGGCAGGAGATGCAACTGCTGCTGCAGGTTGTGCTGGTTGCACCTGCTGGCTGTGCTGGCTGTGCTGCTGCCCTGGCTGCACCTCAGCTGGCCCCGCCTCCTGCTGGGCAACGACTGCTTCCTGTTGCGGCGACGCCGGCAGCGCAGCAGGCGCGCCTGCAGGGGCAGCAGCAGCCGGCGCAGGCAGCTCCGGAGCGGGCCCCCGCTCCGCTGGCTGCTCTGGCACCTCG
This sequence comes from Micractinium sp. NFX-FRZ, assembly GCA_029339195.1. NCBI lineage: Eukaryota > Viridiplantae > Chlorophyta > Trebouxiophyceae > Chlorellales > Chlorellaceae > Micractinium > Micractinium sp. NFX-FRZ. The sequence goes on along the minus strand of JAPTJF010000080.1, from coordinate 107,880 downwards.
GCTGCCTGCTCCACACCCTGCTGCTGCTGCTGCTGCTGCTGCTGCTGCAATTGCTGCTGCATCTCAGCTGGCGGCTCCTGCTGCTGCTCCACCTCTGCCTGCTGACCGCCTGCCATGTCTGCCTGCTGCGTCACTTCCTTCCCCACCTGCAGCAGCTTCTGTCCCCCAGCTGGCTGCTCCTGCTGCTCCATCTCTGCCTGCGAATCCAGCGCCATGGTTACTGCCTGCAGATCCAGGTCGGCAGGTGGCCCCGCCGCGTCTGCCCCAGCGGCTTGGGCCTGCTCGCCTTGCCCACCTGGCTGCTGCTGCTGCTGCTGCTGCGGCTGTGGTTGCGGCGGCGGCTCTGCCTCCACCTCTGCCTCTGCCTCTGCCTCAAGCTTGATCGCTGGTGTGCCTGCTTCCTCCTCCACACCATGCTGCTGCTCCGCCTGGTCCTCCGGCTGTTCCTGCTGCTCGCCCTGCTGGTCTCCCCCCTCGCTGCCCGTGCCAGGCAGGGTGTGCACCAGCCACCTGGACAAGCGGGAAATGTCGCCATCCTTGATCGCCCTGCACGTGACAGCGCACAAGAGGGACGCACCTCGGATCGCAAGGCATGCGTGCCAGCGCGACATTGCATCACAGCAAGCCAGGGCACAGCCAGAGGTGGGCAAAGGCAAACAGAATTGCAAGCATGTGCTGGCGGGAGGCAGGCATTGCAGAGGTTGGCAGGCTGGCGGCGGGCAGGCGCTGAAGAGCACTCCTCGCGGACGAGACCCGTACGCAAGCGGGCAGCATGGGCAAGCGAGCAGTGTACTTCACATGCAGCGCAGGCGGCACGGGTGAACACCGCAACGAGATCAGGCAGCAAGCAGGGTGGAGAGACTCACTTCAGTTGCTCCACAAGCATGGCATCAGCGCTGTACTGCACATCCCGCACAATCAAACCAAGGTCTGCCAGGGGCTGCATGTGGGAAGTGGGGGCAAGCGGGGAGGTCGCACGTGGGCCGGCAGCAGCCAGCCGGCAACAGGGCATGCCAGCCCACAGTGCAACACAACCACCACCGCGCATCACTGCAAGCAGCATCCCAGCATCAACCTGCCTATGCACAAGGAAGGGTTCCGGGGCGCGTGCAGTGCAGGGGCTGCTGCCTTTCGATTCATAGTGGGGACCACGGTCTCTGGTGCGAGCCCACGCGGATGCTCTGACCACATGCCCGCACCAGCCTGCCCGCCAGCCTGCACACCCAAGCATATGCCCTGCCTGCCTCACCTTCCCCAGCACAACGTGCTGCCAGGTAGCAAAGAGGTCGGCAGCAACAGCAGCCTCAGCGCGGCCTGGCATCCGCAGCTCCTTCCGCTCCTTCTGCATTTTGAGCTGCACCGGGGCGGCGGAATGGCACCCAGGGAGATGAGCGGGCAGGAGCGTGGTGCCTGGGACAGTGGCTGGATCGAGCTCAGAGGGAGGACAGCTGTGGTAGGCAGGCAGGCAGGAGCATGCCAGCAACCAGGCAGGCAGGAGCATGCCAGCAACCAGGCAGGCAAGGTCTGAACCTGGCGCACACCGCGGCTGATGGCTGGCTGCGCCGTTTAACCTGCCTGTGTAGCAGATGCCCAACACGGCAGCCCACCCATCTTGCTGCCCCACCAGGGTACCCTCTCCCTGCCTTTGCCCTTTGGCCCACCCCCCCACCCCAGCAAGCACCGGCTCACCCGCACGGAATGCGTGAGGCTTCCCCTCTTCTGGCAGGGATCCCTCACACGGGCCAGCTTCTGGTCAGCTGGCAGCTCCGCCGCCAGCTGCAGCGCCTGGGAGATGCAGGGCGCCCGCACCTGTGGTGCCTCCCAGGGTGGCAGCCGCCCGTGGCAGACCTGCTGCTGCTGCTGCTGCTGCTGCTCCACTGTCGCCGTTGTTGCCGTCGTTGCCGTCACCCCCAGCCGTCGCGCCTGCTGCGCCTGCTGCGCCTGCTCCTCCAGCGACAGCTGCCGCCCCGACCGCCGCCGCTGCTCCGCCACCTCCCGGGCCTGCCTCAGCACGGCCTCCGCCTCTGCCGCCCGCCGCTTCAGCGACTCCCACCGCTGCTCCGCCTCCGCCACCCGCTGCTGCCGCGCAGCCTCCTGCTGCGCTGCCTCCTGCTGCCGCGCTGCCTCCTGCTGCGCCCCCTGCGCCCGCTCCTTGGCCTCGTGCTCCGGCTGCACCCTCCGAGCCACCTCCTCCAACTCATCCGCCCGCTGGCGCAGCTGCGCAGCGCGCGCAGCATACTCCTTGCGCCCCGCCAGCAGGCGCAGCTTGCGGGCGTACTGGATGAGCGAGGCATAGTGGGGGGGTGGCAGGCACTCCCCGGCGTGCATCAGCAGGCGCACACGCTCAAGCGCCACCACCACCGTTTCCCGCTCGCCATCGGCGTAGTCAATCTGCAGGGGTGCAGGTGGGGGCGGGGGCCACAGGTCACGCGGGGGACAGCAGGCTCAAGGGAGGCGGGCAGGGCAGCCAGGAGGTGCGCAGGGTGGCAGGATGGGCCAAGATGGCACGGCACGCAGGGTGGGCAGGGCAGGCGCAGAGGCAGCTGAGAACAAGTGCGGCCCAACATGCTGGCATCGCTCCACGCAAGCCAGCAGCGGCGGCGAGGCGGAGCGCAGCAAGCCGGCTGCACGAGGCGTGCGCTCAACCCCTAAATGCAACAACCGCCGCAACCGCCGCCCCGCTGCCACAATCGGCCACACCCAGCACCAAGCGCGCGTAGCACCCATGCAACGTCCAGCACCCACACCAGCGCCCACCGTGTGCTCTCCGCTGTACATGTCGTACTGGGTGATGGTGCCGAGGTACCAGGCCTCATCGTCGGGCCACAGCACCCGCACCTGCCGCCCCACCATCTCAAACTGCCCCAGCCGAGCCGCCAGGTCAACCTCCAGAAACAACTGGCGCTGGGCGCGCTGCTCCCCAAACTGTGCGGCGGCCTCGGCCAGGGCCAGTCGCAGGGCCTCTGCAGCCTGGGCTTGACTTGCCGCTGCGTCCGCCCGCTGCTGCTTGGCGGCGGCGGCGGCGGCGGCGGCGGCAGAGGCGGCAGCTGTGTCCTCTGCTGTCTGCGCGCCTGCTGGCGCCTGCAGCTGCTTGTCCGTGCCGCCTGTGCTGCGCCTGCCTCGTTTGCTGGCCCCTGGCTCCTCCACCAGCTCGTCGGCTTTGCGCTTGCCACCGGGCTGGGCTGGCTGCTGCTCCTGTTGCGGCTCTGGGGGCTGCCCGACATCCATGGTGTCGGGAGCAGCGACTGGCTGCTGCTCCATTGCGCCCCCCGCTGCAAGCCTGCCAAGCTAGCTCACAGAGCAAGGGCGATCCAGGTGGTGCGTGCCATAACTTGCGCACAATCGCTGTCGTTAGGCATTGCAATTGCGAAACCGCCAGCACACTGCGGGTTCTTTGAAAAAATATGGCACGACGGCAGTACTGCACCTCATTTCAATCGAGTTCCGCGCTGCATTTGAGGTCACCCCTGCTACGGCTGCAGCATGCCGCTGGCAGTGTCAGTGGTAGCTGTGGCAGCAGGAGCTGCGCATCCTGCCCCTGCAAGCGGTGCACCGCACACCGACGCCAGCCACTGAGCGAACGTGCCTCTGCTGATTGCCCTTGGCCCCACTCATGACACATTCCAGGCCTTGGCACCCTCTCTTCCCAGTGTGATGAAGGAAAGGGTCAACCGGACGTGGCTCAAGCCATCCGGGCGTCCATCAACCTCTGGCAGCCCATCTTGGCAGGCCGCCTCAGCAGCCATTGCGACCCTGGCAGAACCTCTGTGTGTGATGCACCCTGGCAGAGTTGAACAGGGAGGCCTGTTGCTTGCGCAAATGCCAGGGAATGCAGCAGCTGGCAGCTGCCTCAAAGTCGGCATCCGACCGCCCTGCAGTGCCTGCATGCCATCGACATCCCTCAACCACGAGTGCTTTGCGGGACTTGGTTCGTGCATCCAGCAAGGGGCAAGGGGCACTGTAGACACGCTGGAGGGCTTCTGCACCAGCATCCTCGGCACACTGCTTGCAGCACTACGGGCAGCCAGAACCGCGCTGCGGCCAGGCTTGGCCAGCAGCGCCCGATCACCCACCTACCACCCACACCATACTCTTGCGCTCATCACGCGGTGGCCCTGCTGGTCAGCTGGCTGGCCCCTCCCCTGTGAATCATGCGAATCGTTGTTGTGTGGCACGCAGGACAGACTGTGAGCGCACACAGATGCCCCCCTCTAAACGAGCAGATTGCACCCTTGTGCTGTTGTATGTGTACCCGTACTCCATTCACGCTGCCCACCTCTTTGTTACTTGCGTCTGCCGTGTTCGAAGGTGCCGATGCCACAGACACAGCACCAGAAATGTTGAGTTGAAGCGTGGGCATAAACGTGCCATGCCTGGCAGCACCCAGCAGTACTGGATGTAATGCCGGGAGCAGCCGGTGTAGCAAGGGATGCCGGGGCAGCTCATGACAGCTGACACCTGGTGGGACCCTCCTGTGTCATTGGTGGGCAATGGTGGGGCCTCTGTAGGCGCTCTGCTTAGGCGGTGCACTGCTGGGTAGAGTTTGGCGCTTGTGCTTTGCTTGTCTACTCGTGCACTGACTGTAGACAAGGCAGTCGCTGCAGCAGCTGCCGGTGTGCCGCGCACCCGAACACAAGCGGATCCCTGGTGCTTTTCCGGCGGTGATATACCAGACCAGACCAGGTCCCCAGCTACATGATTTCAAGTGGACAGTGGACAGACCATGACCAGAAGATAGGGCCGCTTTGGCGCTAGCGCTGCGGCAAGTAACCGCAGCGGTTCCTTGTTGGGGGGAGTTGGCCACCTGTCACCTCATTTCGATCGGCACACCCTTTGCATCGATCGCCGGTGCATCCAGCTTATGTGTCTCATCCCTAGTGCCGCTTGCAGCTGAGCCTGTCCACCCAAACCGCTGCCGCTACACGCCTCCCGGCCTGGGTACCTCTGACCGCCGTTGAGGCCTGGGGCGCCTGTGAACATTGCATATCCAAGCCACTTCGTGGGGTCATCGCCCACAGCGGTAACTGCTAGTTGGCCGCACAAGCCGTTCCGCCGCTGTACTCAGTCGCCTCCCGCGCGCAGTCGCATGACTAGGCAGAGATGAGGCCGCAACAGTGCGCCTGGCGGCTGGCAGGGGCATTGGTGCTGGCCCTTCTGCTGGGCGGTCCTGCCCCCGCCGCCGCCCGCAACCTCCCCGACCCCTGCTTCTCCTGCATGGAGCAGCCGACGTGTGCCTTTGCTGCGGTGAGAAGCAGGGCCACGTTGTGTCTGCAGCCAACCAGGGGCAGTGGAGCGCACCCGCATGCCGAGCACGGCACACTCTCTTGTCGTGGCAACACCAGCAACTGCCACCACTGCCGCTGCCGCCTCCGACTCACACCCGCACATGCCTCTTCCCCGCCCCCGTTCTCTGCAGCCCGAAGAGGGCACGGAGTTTTCTCTGGCCATTGCATCGGCGGCGACGCCACCGGAGCGCCCCGCCGGCTCCGCACCCACATTGCTGGATGAGCTGGCAGGCAAGCCGCTCGTATTCACTCTCAAGTACAAAGAGAAGGCGTTTGTGGAGGTCCAAGGAAGGCTGATCATCCTGGGGAGCTACAACCCAGACAAGTCAACAGACATCTTTCACGTGCGCATTGGGGCGGGGCGGGTGACCGAGGGGGGGCGGGGCAGTTGCGCAGCGCGGCGCCAGGGTTGGGCAGGCGGGCGAAGCGGCTGCCTGTCAGCTGGCGCCCGTAGTGTTGCTGCATTACGTGTGCACTACTGACATGCCCCCGCCTGCCAACTGCCCAATCACGAGCGCTGCAGCTGTACGAGAGCGCGGACCCGCCCAGCAGCAACACCCAAGGCAGCGTGCGTGCGGTCGTTGAGTGAGTCTCCCACCGCCTGCGCTGGGGCAGAGGGGTGCCTGCCATTTTGTGAGCAGGGGCCATGCCGTGCCCACCTGCCTTCCATGCTGCAGGAGCCGGTTTCGGCCAGGTGGCTACCTCCTGGTGGGATATCAAGGGCAGGCAACAAATGGGCCGGCCGCCCCTGCATTAAATGGGCACACCACACGCCCCGGCATTGCTGCTGCGCCCTGGGGCGCCGGCCGGACAGCATCTCTTTCATGGCTTCGCAGCGTGCAGAGAGATGTGGGGCAGTGTAGGCCGCTCCGCGCTTGCTCCCTCCCTGCCTCCCTCCCTGCGTAGGCTGCAGTGCAGGATCAACGTTGTGTGCGCAAGCTGTTGACAAGCTCAATGGCCTTCTTCCGCACGTGCCGTGCAGGCTGCGGTGCAAGGAGCACATCCGTGTTGACAAGCTGCTGCGGGTGAGCGCCACCACTGACGCAGTCGCCGAGGACAGCACCACCAAGCATAGGCACAGCGCCCCCCGGCCCCCTGCCAACGTCACCTTCAACTACATCATCCCCACCAACCGTGCCTGCGGCCTGCCGCTGTGCGCCAGCAAGCCACGGGTGCTGCCACAGGGGGAGTACGTGCTGTACAAGCCACCGCTGCTGCGCCAGGAGTGCCCCGGAAGTGAGTGGCCGGCCGTCGGCGGGCGGGCGGGTGCGTCCTTGTAGTGTCTGCAGCACCAGGCAGGCAGCTTTGGCAGCGTGCCAGGTGCTACAGCCTGTCGGACACAGCGGCTGTACGGACACACAGTGTTGCCGCGGTGCTGGCCGGCCATGGGTGGCATCGCTGCCGCGGCCACACGCCAGCCTTGGCAATCCCGCGCTAGTGTCAGAGGGTGCAGGTACCGCTGTTCTTTGCCCACTCGCATTCAACCCCACCTGCCTGCCCACGGCCCGCCTGCCCACTCCGCAGCGTTCCTGAGCGCACCGAGCTGCAAGAGTGGGCGGGATGCGCTGGGGCTGGCCCCTCTGGGCCAGGGGCTGGGCGAGCAGCAGCAGTGGCGCATCACCGCGGCAGCAGCAGCCGCCGGGGCGCCTGCAGCAGAGGGAGGTGCGGCAGACGATGAGGATGAGGATGAGGCTGACATGGTGGGCCAGCCCGTGCTGATACAGGTAGGTGGGAGGCTCTACTAGCAAGGGGCCTGGATGAGGCAGGTGCTGTGAACGATCAGCGTGGGTGGCAGGCTGGCAAAGGCAGGCTGTAAATGCTGTCAGGCGGCTGCCAGTGCTGCAAGGCTGCCAGCGGGGGTGGCCAGTGTAGGCGGTGTGCGGGTGCAGCACTGGGTTTGCTCCCCTTACCCTGCTGTTGGCTTGCCAGATGGATCGCACCCATTGTCTGCCGACCTGGTGGAGCCCACCCCGCCTCCTACTACTGCTGCAGAACGTGGCACGGTCGGCACGCATGTGCGCCAGCTACCTCAGCGTCGGCGCCTCGGGGGACTGCGCCGCTGCTGTCAGTGCTGCCACCGTGGCGCATGCAGCAGAGCAGTGGATCATTGAGCCGGGGCCGCTGGGCCCTGCTGGTGCCATGGTCAACCAATATTACGTCCAGGCCAAGGCAAGCGAGCACAGGGGGGGAGCGCAGGCATGCAGGGGCCAAGCTAGACAGCGAGGCGGGCTTGGATGCGGGGCAAGGGTGCCAGTCAGCTAGTCACAGCCACACTCTGACCTCCCCTGCCTGCCGGAGTCTCACCCCGCCACCCATGCTCACAGCTCCGCACACCCGCCGCCCCCACCTCTCCCGCTGCAGTCGCTGGCTGACGCTGGCTGCGAGCGCTCTTACCTCTGCCTGGAGCTGACCTGCAGCGCCACCAACCTGCAGCTGTGCAGCAAGGAGGACAAGCAGTACAGCGCGCTGTGGAACATGCGGCTAACAGACATCAGTCCCGTGCTGATGCGCTCCTGGGGGCTCGCGTGAGCGCCAGCTCGCGAGCTGTGAGCTCCAGAGTGCCCCCACAGGGTATCGCCAGCACGCCCAGCACCCCACTCCACCCTGCTTCATGGGACGTGTGACCGTGACGTGGACAGGGTTGCTGCCATGCACTGCACCCTCCTGCCCTTCAACACGATGTTTCATTGCTCTTATCCCCAACATGTTTTGTCCCTCATTTTCTGACTCTCCCTGCTTGTACCAACCCCTGCTCCGGCCCCGTAATCCTTCACGGACCGACCGCTTCCCGTCCCCCGACACAGACATGCCTGTTCGCTCGCCACGGCCTCATTTCAAGCTGAGTGGCCTTCAGTCACGCTTATCACATCAGAATGATGTTGTTTTGTGATGTGTTGTGATGTGATGTACATGTGAAGGGCTTGAGCCAGTTATTGGAGGGCACGCTGAGCAGTGCAACCCGGCAGCGGGCGGCAGCAGGAAGTGACCTGGCTGCCCCCCACCCTCATGTGTCAAACGGGGACCCCCCCGATCGCCTTGCGGGCAGTGTGGCGCCGTTTTCAAGACAGACGCACGAACTCCCAGGGTTTTCGTCGCACCTACAGCGTGCCAGACATGTTGAGAGCCGCAACCAGTCTGGTTGGGCACCTGGGCGGGGCAACCCTGGTGCAGGCAGCATCGCTGCGCGGCGTGAGTTTGGCAGCCGGCGGCCGGCTGTTTAGCAGCGGTGGCGGTGGTGAGCCGCCAGCAGCGGCGGCGGGCGGCGAAGCCAACGAGGAGGAGCGCGCTGCCAGCCTGCCAGTGGCGCAGCTGGCCAAAGCCCTGCTGGCGGGCAACGTGCGGGGGCAGCTGACAACCATCACGGCGGGGGAGCCGGGGCAGGACGAGAGCAAAGTGTCTAGCAGTGTGGCAGCATACCTGTCGCCCCGAGGTGCACCGCCGCTGCGGACCTGCGCTGTGGGCCTGTGCCATGCGCCCTGCCTGCCTTGGAACAATGCGCCCCATGCCCGGATGTCGAGGGATCGCACCTCCCCATGTTCTTTCCACCACAACTCCTGCCGCCGCCTCTGCTGTCTTGGCCACCGCCCGCCGCTGTCTTCACTCGCTGCGCCACCACCCGGCGGCGCCGCCGCTGCCGTGCTGCTGCCTGGCGCCCACCGCTGCCTCCCCCAACCCGCCATGTGCCGCAGGCGAGGCGCCGGTGGTGCTCCTGGACCCTGAGCGGGACGGCGCCCACCTGGCAAACCTGGGGGAGTCGGCGAAAGCCTCGCTGGCAACTGGCCACGTCAGCCCACCTTGGTTCATCCAGCGCCTGCGGGCCACCGGCTGGCTGCCCCGGCGGGTGGCGCTGCTGGGCAGGCTGGAGCAGCTGCCGCCGGGAGAGGTGCGGATATTAAACACCCCGCCTCCCCTCGCTCCTGCAGTGGCAATTGGGCCACCAAGCCCTGGCTTCCCTGCTGGCCAGCACCCTGCGCCTGCACGGTGCTGGTGTTCAACTTGCCGACCCGCTCGACTTGGCTGCCTGGCCCGCTCGCTCGCTGGCTCGCTAGCGCTGCCCTGCACGACGCTGCTGTGTGTGTGCTGCACGTCTTGTGCGCTTGATGCGTTGCATGGTGTGCCCATGCTAAGCCATGCACTGCCATGCTGTGCCCGATGCTATGCCTGCCGTGCAACTCCAGTTTGCCGGAACAGGCACACACTCCCAACGCTCGTCACGGCGGTGCACCATGCTGAGCCATGCTGTGGTCATGCTGTGGCCATGCTGTGCAGGTCAAGTTTGCGTTGGACCAGGCCCGCAAGGCCTGCGCCTCTGCCCCCGCCCTGGCGGCCCAGCTGCCCGAAGACTCCGCCCTGCCAGGCCTGCTGGGCTACCGCCTGCAGGTGCGGCCCCGCACGTTCTTACTAGCGAGCACTCCTGCCACTGCTGCGGGTTGCTGCTTGATGGGGGTGGGCTGCATGGGCAGCAGCAGCAAGCAGCAGAAGTACCCACCAGGCTCCCGCCCTCCACCCCTTCCCTTGCTTGCTCCCCCTCACCCCTCCCCTGCTCCCCTCCCCCTCCCTCCCCTGCGCCCACCTCCACCGCCCCCCGCAGGACATCAGCCAAGCGGTGTATGTTGATTCTGCCGGGCGGCAGCAGGCGGTGCCCGCCGAGGAGCTGGACTCGTGTTTCCTCGACCCGCTGGCGCTGACTCAGCACGACCTGCTGGCGCAGCTGAACCAGTCCCCCGACTGGCAGAACCAGCTGCGCCTGTTCTGTGCCGCCTACCTCGGGGTGCATGCAGGGGAGGCGCTCCTGGTGGAAGCAGACAGGCTGGGGTTCACGCTGCTGGGGGCCCCAGTGGCGGGCGTGGGTGCTGGCGCTGGCGAGGCGGTGCAGCAGGGGCAGCAGGCGTGCGGCCAGGGGCAGGAGCAAGGGCAGCAGGGGCAGCAGCAGCAGCGCTGGCGCCAGTTCAGAATCGGCTCGGCGCGTGAGCTGCGCGGCAGGCAGCAGTTTGTGGAGCTGCTGGAGCAGATGCGCGCCGAGGTGGCAGCCGCAGCGGGCGCAGCATAGCGGGCGCAGCATGGCCGGAAGGGACGGCGGCCGAGGAGCTTCTGGAGCAGGTGCAGGCTGAGGTGGCGGGCGCAGCGGGCGCAGCGTAGTGGGCGCAGCGTGGCCGGCGCCGCACAGCCAGCCACGCGTCCCATTCTGGTCCTGGCTACTCGCCCCAATTCCATCTGCGCCACCACGACTTGTGCTGCACACTGGGAAGCTGCTGGTGTAACTCACGCTCACGCATGCATGCACAACATGAGTTGTCAGGGGGACACAAAGGCGGAGGCTGGTGTGATGTCTTACAGACCAATGGGGGCACACCATACGAGCTTGACTGCCTGACCCTCGCCGGCAGCGGCGCAGCTCAAGGTGCTGGCACCAGGACCGCCCACCGCCACTGGCCACCATGTGCAGTTGATGCAGGATCAACCCGCATGGCTGGCCGCTTGGTGAGATACCCTGGCGTGGGACTGTCACAGCATGACAGCGGTTTGCCGACCGGAACTGCGCTGCCTGGTTCGCCGCTGTGTGCACCCCTGGCGCCGCGCATCCCCCGCAACACAGCGCCTGTATGCTGCACACCACCGGGCCATCCCATTATGCCTGCCCTGCAGAATATTTGGGTTCATTGCCCGTGCAATGTGGATGCCTGAAACGCCGTGGCGCAGCGGGCGACTCACAGCTCTGGAAGACCTGCACAGTGGGCATCATGCAGGGCGCCACTGGTCCATCTCTTTTCCAATTTCCAGACCATGCACACCGCATTACTTTACAAAACGTATATTCTCCAGGGAAACTTGAGGGGGCTGCCTGGTGGTGGTGCCGTGCTCCCCGGCTCTCTGCCAGGCTGCTGGGCGGGCGGCGGTGGCGGCACCAGCGTTGTGAGCGACGCGACAGCAGCATGCATTTTGACCGCTCCATTGATCGTCTCGACGTCTTTGTCGACCGATCACATTGCGTAACGGGCTGCAACCCTTTGAAAGCAGTCCGTAGGCACCAGGCGAGCACCGCAGGAGGTCTAAATGCTTGTCTTGCAATTGCAATAGGCAGGCGTAGACATAATCATGCAATAGGGCGGCCTAGAACTGCACATGCCAAGGAATTGGGCAGTTTTTTGGGCGGCGGACCGGAGGAAAGTGCAGTCCAGCGCTGCAGCGCTGGATTGAATGACATTTGCCATGTGCAGAACGCTGATCGCGTCACCCGAGGCCAGCCAACAGCCCCCAGCCACCCCAGCAAACCAGGGAAAACACTGCTCGGGCTGCCGCCTGGCGCACGCCATCACCCCGCTGGAGCTTCCCTGACAGCTAGCAGTGCTTCACAGAGTCAGCAGCGGCGCGGCGCGGCGCGCATCACACCAGCAGCGGCCGCCGCCTGGGGAAGGAGCAAGCAGCAGCCATGCTCTTCGCCGATGAACAACACCTATTCGAGGGGCAGCCCAAGGGCTTCCCCTTTGGCGACTTTGATATTGAGGACGTCATGTTGCCCGAGGGAGACGACATGGGCATCCCCAGCGACTCGGACGAGGAGCAGGAGGAGGACGTGCAGACGGATTCTGGGTTCGGCAATGTGCTAGGTGAGCGGGGCGGGCGTTGTGGGAGCACGTGCTGCCATTGGCGGGTGCCGACCACACTGCCGCCGCCGCCGCTGCTATCGCTGTGCTTGTTCCGCCTGCTGCGCTCTTACAGCAGGAGCAGCAGGATCAGCTGGTCTGTCACACAGGGATTCTTCAGCAGCTTGGTGTGAGGCAGCAGCAGCAGCGGGTGCGCTGAAGGGAGGCTGCACGTGGCGCCAGCTGGGCTCGCTTTCGGTTTGCACATGTGCGGCACACGCCGCAGCGGTGCTTGTGCAAGCCGCAGGTGGCAGCAGCAGCACAATGGCAGGCCACCGGGAGCGTTAGGAGCAGCACAGTACGTGCAGCAGGCAGCCGTGGGCAAACCGCGCGACAACAGCGCAGGCGTGGCCGCCAGGTGCCAGCCACCCCTGCCAGCAAGCCAGCCCGGGCCTTGCAGCGGCGCTCGGCGCTGCTCCCAGGCGCAGGCGGGCCCCACACAGCACGCGCAGCAGCATGGTTGCGGCCGCAGAGAGGCTGGGCATGTAGCGGCAGCTGGGGCCCCAGCTAGCACCAGCTGCTCCTCCGCTGGCCGCTGCCTTGTGCGCAGACTTTTATGCACACAGACCCCTCCGGAATGTCCCACCTTCTCCTCGTTTGCTGATTCTGTGTCACATTGGTGGTCAACCTGACTGTGTTGCCGCCCGACAAGCACAAGGTGCTGGCCGCCATTCTGAGATGCCCTGCCCCGTCCTCACGGCGTTTCCCTGCTTGGCCCTCGTGCTCCCGCCCCTCCCTGCCCTGTGCAGTGGTGGACAACCTGCCTGCGGTGGGGCCCGAGAAGTACGACAAGCTGACGGCGATCCTGACCAAGATCTTCAGCGGCAGCGGGCGCATCCGTGAGGGCGGCCTGTTCCACCCTCAGGACGAGGCCAGCAAGATGAGCAAGGGCTACGCGTTTGTGGAGTATGAGAACGTGGAGCAGGCGCGCGCGGCGCAGGTAAACACACAGAGTGGGATTGAGTACAGCACAGGTGTAGGGACCTGGGGGCAGTGTGGTTGTGAGCAGGCGTGCGCGGCGCAGGTGGACTTCAAAATGTACCGCTGGACGATTTACAGGCGTGAGGACTTGCGGGAGAGTGTGGTTGTGGAGCGGGCGGCCAGCAAGGCTCTGGTTGACTGCTGTCATGCTCCGTTCAAGTGGCCTGAACCCCCACCCCCACCCCCCACTTTCTCTTCCCTCCAGGCCGCCCTCAACGGATACCAGCTGGACAAGGCCCACAAGTTTGCTGCCACGCTGTTTGACGAGTTTGACCGGCTGGCAAAGGTGCGCAGGCGGGTGACAGCTGGCGCCAGGTTTGACCATGCAGGGCAGGGTTGACCGGCAGGCCCCGACCGACTCGGCGGACGCCGGCTGGGCGCCACTGCAGCTGGCCAGCATTGCCAGAGCGCGCTGCGTGTGTGCTCTTACGCCGTCCTGCCCTTTGCCCGCTGTTCCCCATCCTGCCCCTCTTGCCCCCTCTTGCCCCATCCTGCCCCCTCTTGTTCCCCCTTCCCCATGCTGCCAGGTGCCCGAGGAATATGTGGAGCCCGAGCCCCGCACCTACACCCCGGCAGAGAACCTGCTGGTGGGTGCTGGCAGGGTGGGGTGGGGTGTAGGCCCTTGATGGCACGACAGCGGCTGATGGACAGGGCGGCAGCGCTGTGGCGACGGACTTGAAACTTGAGGGCAGGGATGTCACTCGCTGGTGGCAGGGATGCTTGAGAGTGCCAACACGCTCAAGGCAGTCGGCCCTGAGAGGCTGATGGAGCAGCGGCAGCGGGTGGGTGCAGGCCGATGCGTGCCTCGCCGCCCTCTGCACCCGTTCTGGCCTGACCGCCTGTGCTCCCCCCGCCGCCTGCCTGCCTCGCTGAGCAGGAGTGGCTGGGCGACAAGCGTGGCCGCGACCAGTTTGTGGCACGCTACGGCGACGAGACGGAGGTGTGCTGGAACGATGCACCCAAGCAGCAGGAGGAGACGGTGTACAAGCGCAGCTTCTGGACAGGTGCGCGGGGTGGTACTGCAAAGGATTTTTTTTAGTAGTGGGAGGAGATGCGGTGCAAGTGCAGCTTCCGGACAGGTGCGCACGTGTTACTGCAGCAAGCACAGGTACTGCAGGGATACAGCGAGATGCTGGAGGAGTGGTACGCAAGCACAGCTTCTGGGTTGATGAAAAGGTTTTGAGAGTCGTGGTGTACTGCAGTGGAGCCTGGGGTACTACAGACACGGCGGGCGGGGGACCGGGCTGCAGGAGGCAGCTCAGCTTTGTGTGCTGCCCACCCTGTACACCCTGCCCCTGCCCTTTATCCCCTCGTCAATTATCTGACGTGTCTCTTTCTCTCCTGGAGAACACCCCGCTGCAGAGGCATTTGTTGAGTGGTCCCACTGCGGCGGCATGCTGGCCACGGTGCACCGGCAAGGTGTGGCCGTCTGGGGCGGCAAGTCGTTCAACCGCCTGCAGCGCGTGGGGTGAGTGGGGGCGGAGCGGGCCACGGCTACAGAATGTGGTAGGGCAGCTGGGACGCGGATGGGGAGAGTGAGCCGTATAGAGCGTACTGGCTGGCCAGCTTTGCGCTTGCTGGCAGGCAATCAGGGCGCAGGGCGCATGCGGGGGCAGCTGTGCCCGCCTGCCTGCTGCTCTTCAGCCGCCTCCGGCCCAGCTCCTCACCCCACACACACCCATGCCTCCTCCCTTCCCAACGGCAGGCACCCGGGCGTGCAGCGCCTGCTCATCTCTGCCGACGAGAAGTACCTCCTCACCTTCAGCGAGTTCCCTGACAACCGGGGGCGGCCGCATGTGAGGGCGATTGCTGCTTTCTTGACTGTTGAGGCCCCGCCTGCCATGTCTCCCTGCCCTGCCCCGCCTAGTGGCCTGCCCCTGACAACTGGGGGCTGCTTGCAAGGGCAGCAGAGCGCCGCTTGATCTGTCCTTGTCGAGGAGGCACAGCCCTGCACTGCCCAGCCCCGCCTGCTGCACTGCCCAGACAACCGGGGCCGGCCACCCCAGTGCCGCCACCCAGCCCTTGCCTCCAGCCCCGCCCAATCCTCCCGCCTCGCCTCCCGCCCCGCCGCAGTTTGTGGCGCACGTGTGGGAGATCCGCAGCGGCAAGCGGCTGCGCACATTCGAGGGGCCGCACGACGAGTACGCTGTGGGAGCGCTGGCACGGCAGGACCACGGCATGCGCTGGCCCGCCTTCCGCTGGAGCGGCGGCGTGGGCGGCGCCCCCGTCTTCCTGGCGCACATGAAGAAGAACGCCATCAGGTGACTTTAAACTGTACTGCTTACCTTGATCTGTACTGCTGACGTGCATAGCGTCTTCCTGGCGCGCATGAAGAACGCCATCAGGTGGGGTGGGGGCTTGGGGGGTTGCTCAGGCAGGTAGGTGTGGGGTGTGCACGCATGAGAGAGCTTTTGTGGGAGGGAGCTTGCCCCACCCCGCCCCTCTTCTCCACCTCTACTCCCCGCGAGTCACTCACGTGTACGCCGGCCCCGCCTCCCCTCCCGCCCCCCAACCCTCACGGCACTACCTGCCTACCTCCGACCCTCTCCCACCCCCGCCCCCTCACTCTTCCACCGTCCATTTTCACCCACCTTCTGCAGCGTGTACGCCGCCCCCGACATGGGCATGCTGGACAAGAAGAGCCTGAAGCTGGAGAATGTCGAGGTGGGTGGGGACCCTGCGCTCTAGTGCTGCTGGCTCGCCCTGTGTTTCCTGTTGTCTATGCTGATCCGGCCTCCGCTGCTGTGGTCTGGGAGTGGTCACCCCAACCCTGCAGGCACCGCCCTGTCGGCCTGCCCCACTCGCACGCAGCGGCTTAGCCTTCTCTCACAATCCTCTTGCCTTTTTTGTTTTTCACTGCGCTGTCTGACCTCCGCACACGTCCCCACCCCCGCCATGATCCCTTCCTTACCCTCCCCCACACCCCACACCCACAGGACTGGGAGTGGTCCCCCAACCCGGCCGACAACACGCTGGTGGCCTACCAGGCGGAGCAGGGCAACCTGCCGGCGCGCGTGGTGCTGGTGCACCTGCCTGAGCGCGAGGAGCTGAGACAGAAGAACCTCTTCTCCGTGGCAGGTGGGCCGCTGCTGATTTTGGTTTGTGGTGGTGGTGTTGGCTGTGTGGGCTGTGTTGGCTGCGAGTGTGGTGGTGCAGAGGAAGGTGCGCCTGCCTGGGCGCCTGCCAGGAGCCAAGCGCCAGGAGGCGCCCCCCTCACGGCAAGCCTGCCTGGGCCGTCCCCGCAACCTGCGCCACGCCCCCGACCCCAGACACTTCACCCCGCGCCCGCCGAGCGGCGACCACTCCGTGCAGGCCTCAAGATGACGTGGCACCCGCAGGGCGATTTACCCAAGCCGCCGGCCCCCCGACCTTCCACCCCTCCTCCGCCCTTTAAACTCACTCCCTGCAGGCCTCAAGATGACGTGGCACCCGCAGGGCGACTACCTGGCGGTGCAGGTGGACAAGTGGACCAAGACCAAGAAGAGCACAACAACCAACTTTGAGCTCTTCTCGCTCAGGCAAGCTACCTCTCGTGCTTTGGGTTTGGGCGGCCAGGCAGGGCGGGACAGGAGTGCGTATGGCTGAGCGCGGCCAGGACAGCACTTTGCTTGCCCCAGTCTGCCCGCCAAATGCCCACCAGCCTCTGTCTCTCTCCGCACACACCCCGCCCACCTCCCACCCACCCACACTCTCACACACACACATGTTGCTGCTGTGCAGGGAGAAGGACTGCCCCATCGACATGCTGGAGCTGGCCAACAAGAGCGAGAAGATCCAAGACCTGGCCTGGGAGCCCAAGGGGTCGCGCTTCGCCATCCTGCACGGAGAGGGGACGCGCCCAGCGGGTGAGGGCCGGTGCGGGGCAGGGCAGGGGATCCCCGCATTCTTTTTGGGGATGCATGCGATGTGACAGGAGAAAAGGAGGGAAGGAAGGAAGGGTGCTTGGCGGGGCGCTGGGGTGGGGGCGGGCTGCACGCGACGATGGTGTGCAGAGCCCAGCAGCAAATGGTGGCACAAGTGTGCGTTTCCCGCCTGCAGTGCCCTTCTTCGCGACACGAGGAGCAGCAGCGGCCGTCACCAGTGTGCCGTCTGGCTCACCTTCCTTGCTCCCCTGGAGCACTCCCCCACTTTGCAGTGTCCATCTACAACATGAGGGACAAATAATTGTCATTAGCACCAGCAATGATTAGTTGCCTTTATCAATTCGAGCTCTTTGCCCTGCACTGAACCTCCCCACCCTGCAGTGTCCATCTACAACATGAAGGACACCAAGAGCAGCACGGGCGCGCGCGGCGTGACGCTGCTGCACACGATGACCAACAAGCAGTGCACCTCCCTGCACTGGTCACCCTCGGGCCGCTTCCTGCTGCTGGCCGGCCTCACGGTGAGCGCTCATGGTGGCCGGGGGTTTGAGGGGGCAGGGGTGGGTGGGGGTGCGAGGGGCGGGGTTTGCGGGGCGGGGCTGAGGAACTGCTGGCGGGGCTGGCGGGGTTTGCAGGGCGGGGAGGGCAGGACAACAGGAGGGCTGGGACCAGTATGGACAGCAGGGAGGCTGAGGGTGTGTGGGGAGGCAGGGGGATGCTGGGCGGGGGAGGGTAGCGGTGGAGGAGGTACGCCGGCCGTGCTGTGCGAGGCTGTGCCCTGTTCAGCCGTCCTTCACCTCCCCCCCCCAAAAAAAAAAACGCTTCTCAACTCTACCATACGCGCCCCTGTGTGCCCCCCTATGTTTCCGTGCGCCTGCAGGGCGGCCACAACGGCGCGCTCGAGTTCTGGGACTGCGAGGAGATGACGCTGCTGAGCGCGGGGGAGCACTTTATGGCGCAGGAGATCCAGTGGGACCCCACCGGCCGCTACGTGGCCACCATCGTCAACGCAGGTGGGCTGTCCAGCTGCTGTATGGGGGTGCGGGTTGGGGGGTGGTGCGGGGGAGGGGTCCCAGGGGGGTGCAGTGGGACCGTTAGGTGGCCACTCTCATCGATGCAGTTGGCCTGGGCATTCCTGTGACTGATGCCTGGCACCTTGCCTGCCTCGTGCCTTTCTTGGCCTCACCTGAGCCTCCTCCATCCCGACTCTCCTCATGTCTGTGCACTCACCCTGATACTCTTCACCCACACTGCCTGCTTCTGACCTCCTGTGGCCCACCTTACCCACACCGCCCGCCGCTGCAGCCGCCGCCATGGAGAACGGCTTCCACATCTGGAGCTTCAGCGGGCAGCTGCTATACAAGTAAGCACATGCGTTGCAAGCAGCAGCAGGGTTGCAAGCCAGCAAGCCAGGCATGTTTTGAGCGGCCAGGCAGAGCCAGTCTGCCGCAGCATGGCAGAGCGTGGCGCTGCGCAGCACATGCTGTGCAGCAGGTCTGCCAGCCAGCTGACGTGGCAGGCTTGGGCCCTCTGCCCTGCTTCGTGCTCCGCAACACCCCAAGAACCGGACACCCACCACGCTCCCCCTCGGTGCACAACCCCGCACGGCCACTTCCTTCCAGCTGCCCCCACGCCTCCCTCCGCCTCCCCCACCTTCTAATTCCTAGAAACTGATCCCACTCCACTGTGCCCCCCCTGTTGCCTTGGCCTGCAGGACCGCGCACGACCGCTTCTTCCAGCTGCTCTGGCGGCCGCGGCCGCCCAGCCTGCTGCCCGAGGAGAAGCAGCGGGAAATTGTGAAGAACCTGCGCAAGTTCAGCAAGCGGTACGAGGAGGAGGACGAGGCGCTGCTGGCGCAGGTGAGGCTCAACACTGCTTTACTTGTTGTGGTGGTGTGGTTGTGGGTTGTGGTTGTGGTGCCTGCCCTCGCCGGGACACCAACTGCTCTGCCCTGCGCGCCAGCCCGTGCGCATTGTGCACACCTGCCTGCCTGCCTGCTTTCCGTCTGCATCGCGGTATGCCCGGTGGGGGCTCAAGAGCAAGGATTAGAACCTTTAGCTGTAGAGGGGCACCTAGGGTCTAACTAACCCACCGCTCCTCGGTGCATAGTACTAAATGATTTAATGAGCATGAGCTCTTGGACAGCGCCCCCACCCATACCCTCCGGCACTGCACACCCCAGAACCGCTGCTGCCTTAGCTTGAGCTGTGGTGGCGCACGCTGCCTGCACTTGCATCTGCTTCTGCAAGCAATGAGATGTTAGCTCGCCTCTCATTTATAGTCAACAGAACCTCGGCTCCCATCCCCACCCACCCACCCACCCTCTCGCCAGCGCGCACCAAGCTGCTGGCGGCGCGTGGCAGGGCACATGCAAGAAGTGCCCCAAAGACTCACCCCGCCCGCCCGCACCCGCCCCCTCTGCAGGCACACATTTATACACACCACCCTTACATGTGTCAGCTTGCACGTCTCTGTCCTCGCACACCACATGTATCACCACCCCACCCCACCCTGCAGGCGGACACCGAGTTCCTTGCGGAGCGCGAGCGGCAGCTCAGCGAGTGGCGCGCGTTTGTGGAGCGCAAGCGCGCGTTTGCCGAGGAGCGCGCGGCCTTTGCCCGCGCGCAGCTCGGCTCCAAGTGGGAGGCGCACCAGGAGTTCACGCTCACACAGGTGGAGGTCAGCGTGGTGCTGGATGTGAAGGAGGAGCAGGTGAAGCAGTGAGGAGCTCACGGGTGCAGGCCGCCGCCGGTCTGATGGTCATAAGGCAGGTAGTGCCTGCCCACCTTCTCGCATGCTGCGCATGCTGTGGGCCGCCCACAGCCTTGCGAGCGGCTGGCCACGCTGCGCGGGCCCGCGACCACAGCGTGTGCACAGCGGCGGAGACGTCTCACAGGCGGCCGCAATGCCTCTGCCGCTGGCACGTGTACCGCTTCCTTATGCGCGTCATTTTCCTTGCATTTTGTTTTGCGCTCCCCCCTCCGTCTTGCTGCCTCCCTCCCTGTTCCCCCCCCCATTGCTTTGCTGCCCCGACAGCACGCTGGGTGCTGCGCTTTACTCTCTGTTGGTCCCTTGTTTGTTTGTAACGCTTGACACCTCCCAGGCGTAGGCTCACTCAGTTTTCAGTCTCGTGCGGACAGTGTGGTGTTGCATGTCAAGGAGGCGTAAGGGCGGAACGAGCGGGGGCCGGGCGCAGTATGCATTGACGATTTGGCATCCCTGCAGGGCTGCACGAGGCCATCCTGCGGGCGCAGTGCGCCAACCCTGGCCTGCACATCTGCAGCAGCAGCGAGCTGTACAAGTGGGTGCTGCGGTGCTGCAGCATCTGACGCCCCCCGACGCACCGTGCAGCAGCGACAGCGGTGGCACCGCTGCTGGGATGTGCAATGGCATGCCTGGCGCACTGCCCATCCCCTGCCTGCCTGCCCTGTCTCCTGCCCGTCTTGCGCTGTCCTCCTCGGCAGATCCATATATTCTCCTCCTTACACTGTGCTGCTCCCTCCATCCCCGTCAGCCTGCTTAGGTCTGGCTCAATGCGCTGCAGCTGGTTGCCATGCCTGCACTGCTTGATACTAGTACTGTTTCACCCTTTGCCCGGGGTGCGCTTGTTTGTCTCCCGTTCTGTTCTCCCGCCTGGTATCTCGCAGGCTGCCCTGTCGCAGTTTGCGGCAAGCGCGTTGGCAATATTAACTGCACTAGTGCTGGACAGGTGCTGTGAACATGTGCTTTGAGCGCTGTGGTCAGCCTACTAAGAACCATTTCAGCCCAGCGCCCACATGCCAACCCATCACGCCAAGCGTGTTGCATCGGCGGTGTTGCAGGGGTGAGCTCACCCCTGAGGTCACCCCTGTCAAGCGCATGTAGTGACAGCACTATTGAACAGCGACTGAGGTGGCGCCAAGATCCTGCCCGGCAGCAGCTCGTGGTTTGTGACCCTAGGCCTCAAGAGCTGCCAAATGGGGCTGCTGATTCCAGTGGGACACATTTTTTACTGTTGATTTAGACCACAGCAGTAGCGTTGAACAAGGCTAGTAGCGGGAAGGTAAGGGTGAGGGTGACTCAAGGACAGCCCCGGCACCCAGCCTGGCCAGGGGGTGCCGCCCCCACCAGTTCCGACCGTCTGGGGGCTTTCAAGGCACAAATGCCCAGGGCATCCCTCAAAATAGACCACACACATCTACGAGTGCTTGGGGTGCGAGACGAGAAGGCAGGTGCACGCGGTTTGTGGGAGGCACTGGTGGTGCCGGCCACAGCGGCGCCAGATGTGACTGAGGTGCCATGGTACGGCTGGAGTACGCTGTCTCCTACATAGCCCGCGGTTCTCATCTCGCGCGCGTATTACTTGTTTTATTGAGAGGTTACAGCAGCCCGGAATAGACAGGTGAGCATTATCGCAGCCCAGCGCACCGTGCCGCTCTGCCCAGCGGACCTACGGGCCCCGTTCAGTTAGCCGGTGCTTATTTTTGCAACAAACGCGCTTGAAAAGGTGTGGCTGATCTATGAACGACTCCGCAAAGTGAGGGTTTTGAGGTCAGAGCGCCTGTCCCGTGCGGGTGCTCGTGGGACGGGCGGAACGATTGTGTGCCTGTCCCAAACCCATTGCAGCGCGCCGAAAAGACCTTCATAGGGACAAGGGAACTCAAGATGGCGCGCGCCGCCGCGATGGCGCTCTGCCTGGTGGTTCTGGTGGCTGCCGCCGCCACCAGTGCCCAGGCGGCTGCCGCTCCCGGCCGCCGCGCACGAGCGCTGCTGCAGACGCGGCCCAAGGTGAGCGAGGAATGCTTGAGGCCGTCAGCCTTGCTGTATTCCTCAGGTGCTTGGCAGGCTGCGCAGGTGACACACATCACTTGCCTAGTGCTACTGCATCGTGCTCACTCCCCATGCCGCTGCCGCCCCTGTGCGCAGCCGCCCTTCCCGCCTCGCCCCCCTCCGAGGTGAGACCGCCCCTGAGGCAGACAGATTAGCCGGATGCCAGTGAGGATTCCTGGATCAACGCATGCAAGCAGTCTGTGCTGCCTGCATACGCCTCGGTGCCAAGCGCACCCGCTGCCGCCCGCCCAAGTGTGAGCACCCCCCGCTTGCCGCTGCCGCCGCTCCGTGCGCATGCAGCCCCCGGCCGTCACCGCCCCCGCCCTCCCCGCCACCCTCTCCATTCCCGCCACCACCGAGCCCAACCCCGCCCCTGGTCAGCAGCCCACCCCCGCCACCTCCGCCCAGGCAAGCCCGTCGGCAGCCTGCCTGCCTGCCTGCCAGTGCCAGCCAGTGCCTGCTCAGTTCCTGCCAGCCAGTGCCTGCTCAGTTCCGGCCAGCCAGTGCCTGCTCATTTCCGGCACAGTAAAGTAGCACAGCCCGCGCACAGATGACCTGCTGGGAACGCGTGTGGAGGGCCCCAAGCGTGACCCAGCTGCAGCGACCCAGCTGCATGTCTGGCAGCTGCCAGCTACAGCGTGTGCACGTGCTGCCTCCACACCCCACTGACCCTGCCACTCGTGCCGCACTGGCTGCAGGCCCCGCCCCCCGCCCACCCCACGGCCGCCGCCGCCGTCACCCTACCCGCCCCCGAGCCCAACCCCGCCCTTGCCTCCCCCTCCCCCTCCCTCCCCGCCCCCGTTCCCATCCCCGCCTCCGGCCCCAAAGCCCAGCCCGCCCCCCTCGCCGCCGTCCCCTCCCTTCCCACCACCCCTGCCCCCACCCTCACCACCCCCGCCGCCGCCCTCTCCCCCGCCCCCACCCCCGTCGCCCTTCCCGCCGCCCCCCAGCCCTCCCCCGCCCTCCCCACCCCTCCCGCCTCCGCCACGTGCCACGCAAGCGTGAGCTGCCATACCGCAGTATGTGACTTGATCAAGCGTTGGCATGTGTTGACCAAGAACACAGGCTGCCCTTGGCTTCGGTGCACTGCTGCCGTCCCGCACACCCCTCACTCGCAGCAGCTTTTGTGGCCTCTCACTCCTTCGGCCACCTCCCCCAATTGGATGCAGCCCACGGCCCCCTCCCAGCCCCGCACCAAGCCCGCCGCTTCCCCGCCCTCCTCGCCCACCCCCGCCTCCCAGCCGACCCCCGCCTAGCCCCAGGCCGCCACCGCCAGCACTCCAGCCCCCCTCTGGCGGAGATGACCAGAGCCCAGCGCCCACCGCCTCTCCTCCCCCCCCGACAGGCGGTGGTGGGGGCGGTGCGGGCCCAGTGCCATCCCCTCCCCCCCCGGCAGGGTGAGTGGCTGGCCGGGGTGGGGCACCTGGGCGGCCATTGCACCACACACCCGCAGCCCTGCGCTCGTCTGTGTGCCGGCAGCTCGGCTGCCCTTTCGCTGCGGCCCAGCCGCTGGCCCATGAGGTGCCTGCCACCCACACGTATGCATCTACCTGTACGCATGTCGTCCAGATACTGCAGCACTCATGCCACCCCCCATCTGCACCCCCCACGCCACCCGCTGGCACCGCACCCAGCAGCACGCTCTTCCCACCGCACCCATCTTCACCGGAAACCTGCCCCTACCCCCCTGCCGCCCTGCTGCGCCATGCAGGCCTTGCGCCCGCCCTTACACCTGGGACTACAGCACCGCCGGCGGCCCCACCAACGTGACTGCCGGCTCGATGGTGGAAGATGACTGCAAGAACAACGTCTTCCTGAAACTGGATGCACCGTCCACGGATGCCACGGGCTGCAACTACACCGCCAGCAGCGCCTTTGCCACCCAGAGGGGGCCCTTTGGCGTGACCATGGGCGTGGGGGGTGTGTGCAACCAGTTTGGCCTGCCATCGGCATACAAACTGACGATGACGGGGACCAAGGACGTCACGATTCGCACGCTGGTGATCGCCAACGCCTTCAACGCGGGAGAGACGTTCAAGGTTCGGTTCAAGAGCCCCTCGCGCACCCTGGACGTCACCGCATCCGTGCCGCCGTGAGTTGGGTGCTGTGAGCACTGTGCTGTCCCGTGCTGTGCTGTGCCGTGCCATGCCGTGCTGTGGTGTGCTGTTCTCATATGATGTCATGTGCCGTGCTGCCGCCTCGTGCATTCTGGGTGCCACCTTGTCTGTGCCGCAGTGGATTAACCGGCACCCAACGTTGGGTGCCGGTGCCTTGCTAGTGCTGTGCCGTGCTGTACCATGCCGTGCTGTGCTGTGCTGTGCTGTGCTGTGCTGCCCCTCGTGCACTCCTGATGCCGCCAAGTCCGTGCCTGGCCCACCCCTGCTGGCCACGCAGCTTCCAAAACGGCGACTTTCGTTTTCCGGTGGACAGCTTTGTCATCCCGCTGGACACTGTGGGGTACAGCATCGAGATTGTGGGCACAGCGGCGGGCGCGCAGAACGGCGTGACGATCAAGGCCCTGTCCGAAAAGACCCTGGCCGAGTGGCCGGCGGCCTCGCCGCCCCCGCCGCCGCCGCCGTCCCCGCCCGCCCCGCTGCAGTGAGCGATTCAGCGGCAGGGTGGGGCTGGGGAGGCGGCACCGAGCCGGGGTGCGCGCGCCCATGCCAGCGCTGATCAGCCCTGCCGGATGACATGGTGCAGCTGTGTGTGGGCTGGTGGCATGCGCACAACATGCTTGTGCTGTGCCGTGCCATCCCATGCCATGCCACGCCGTGCCTTGCTGTGCTGAGCTGTGTTGCATGAATGTGGGCTACAACCCTGCAAGGGCATGCCGCCTCCACCCCTGAGGCATGCTGTGCAGCAGGCTGCGTCCTTGCCATAGCTGTTCTTCGTCCATCAGCATGAATGGACCGAGGTTTACTTGACTGCCATGTGCATAGCGCCTTTAAGCTTTGAGTTCACTGTAGAATATACGTTCTACGTACTCGTACTGAACAACCCTGTGTTGTAAACATACCCTGTGTTGTCCTTGCAGGTATGCCTACTGGAACAGCATGGACTGCGACTCGACCTGCACCAAGATCGTTGCAACCGAGGGCGGCAGCATTTCCGGGGTCTGGGTGTCCCTGGACTCGGGTGCCACCTGGACCCGCAAAACCGACTTCTCCCAATGGGTGGGTTGGGGGGTGGGGTGGGGGGTGGGGAGGAGGGGTGAGGGCAGGGCGCCATGTTGCGGAGAGGGCCCTGCTGACTCTCAACTCGAGGCAGAGGGCTTGTGATAGAGATGCACGGGTGAGGTGCGGTGGCATGGGAGGGATATTCCATCAATGGGCTCAGCCGGCAGAGTGGGGCGCCCCGCTGCCTGCAAGCCCTGGACCCACCAATGGATGCACACCGCTTCTGCAACCTGGTCATGCCTGCCCCGTCAGACCCCCAGCGTGCATTCGACCTCCACCTCCTCCCCCGCCGCATCCCCTGTGTGCAGGGGTACTTCAGCATGGTGAGCCCGCGAGAGGGAGGGGCAAAGGCCAGGCAGGGCAGCAAGGGGTGGGGTGGAGCTTCAGGGGGGCCGGGAAGCCGGCCTAAGGGGTTGCGTGGTGGGGCACGAATGTGGGGCATGAGGCATGTGCGCATGCCGACATGTGCGGTCCCGGCACACATCAGCTGGTCGGCTGGCCACCACACTCCCGGCTGGTCACCCAATTTGGCATGCAGGGCTTCTATCGGGCGACCACAGCCTCAGCTGACTTCACCAAACTGGCCGCGGGTGCATACTGGGGAAACGTGGACATCAGCTCAGACGGTGGGTGGGATGGGCTTCGTTATCTGCTGACACTTCATGGTGCTTCTTGAACATTAAAGGATGATAGCTGGGTGTCGGTCCAGCTTGCACCCCACTGCATGCTGCGCCTGCCTGCCCCGCCGCTGCCGCTGTTGCTGCTGCCGCTGCTGCTGCCGCTGCTGTTGCTGCTGCTACTGCCCAGTGCATGGACTGCTGCCGCTGCTACCTCTACTGCTGCGGCGGTGCTGCCACGCTGAATCTGTGGGGGGAAGTGAGGGCGATCTAGCATGCCTGCATCCCTCCTGCTTGGTCATGCAACATACCTGCCAGTGGCTTCCCCCCGGCTGCAGGCGGCGCCAGCTGGGCGTCTCGCAACATCTCGGCAACCCGGTCGGAGGTGAGGCACAGCACTGCTGGCGGTGGACGGGGTCCTCGCATTGATGTGGTTGCAGGCACGCATAACTGGGGCGTGCATGCATGTATCATGCACAAGCCCTGCGGTGCCCAGCACAGCACCCCCACAGCACCACGGCAGTCCCGAACCAATGCTGTGCCTCCTCGCCTTCTTCTGGTTCGAAGTACAACTGGATGGCTCTGGACTCCAGCCGGGACGGGCTGAAGATGGTGGCAGGCTCAATGGACGTCAACGGCAACATCAAGGGCAAACCGTGGCACTCAAGCGACGGTGCGTGGGTGCGGCAAGTGGCAAGCCGTGCTGTGCCTGCGGTGGTTGCACTGTGCTGTTCTGCGCCGTGCTGTGCTCTGGCATGCCGCTGCTCGTGTGAGGGGTGCCCAGCAAGGGGGAGCACGTTCAGCGGGGCGCCCAGGTGGCTGCTGCCCCGGCCGCCACGACTGGACGTACTACAGCATAGAAGCCAGCTGCATACGCTCCAATGCTTTGAAACGGGATGCCGCTCTGACTCCCGCAACCACACAAGTGCTCCCCTGCAGGTGGCGCCACGTGGGCCGTATCCACCATGCCCACCACCGGCAAGTGGGTGGCTGCGGCCATGTCAGCCGACGGATCCACCGCCCTGGTTGCCGAAGGCAGCCTCCTCACCAACTCTTACCTCTATCTCTCCAAGGACGGCGGGCAGACGTACAGCCAGACCGCTCCCAACATACCCGCCTCGTCCGGAAAGCAGTGGGAGGACGTGTGGGTGTCACGTGACGGCAGCAAGATGGCGGCACTCGAAGCATTTTATCAGGAGTCTCACGGACCCTGGCTCAGCTCAGACGGTGTGTGAGGCCGAGCGGATGTTGGGCCCTGCGCTCAGGGAGGGCGGCGGGCATGACACGTGGCAGCGGGCCGTCAGTGCAATTGATGGGGCCACGATGCCAGTAGGCAGGCAGGCAGGGAGGCAGGCAGGTCGGGGCCGGGTGGGGGGTGGGTGGCAGGTGGGGGAGGGGGGATATCGACAGCCGGCAGCGCAGCGGGGGGTTGTGGGTTGCATCGCCCCGGCTTTGCTCCAAAACAGCGCTCCCCAAAGAGCAGAAAGCAGTGCTCCCCTGTCTCTGCGGGTCCCCAAGTGCTTGCCCCTCCACGTAGGCGCACATGCGCGCGCGCCCGCTTGCATCCCCCCGCCCATGCTTGCCGTCACCAGCACGCTCTCCCTAATGTGTGCTGATGCTTGCACCACGCTGCACAACCCTCTGCACCGTCACCGGCAAGCACGCTGCCCATGCCTGCAGGCGGTGCCACGTGGACCAAGCGCCCCATCCCTGGAGGCCACCGCATGCTGAAGAGAGTCACTGGGTCACTGGATGGCAGCAAGCTCTACATCTCAACATACCAAGGCAGCGACGGCCGCGGAGGCTTCCTTGAGAGTGATGCTCCAGGTGAGCAGGGCCCAGGGCGAGAGTGCGTGGGCCAGCGGGCCGGGGCAGAGGACAGCCTGCCACGGCTGGGAGCCTCGGTGAAGGCAGCGAGGAGCGGGGCAGGGTGTCCGTTGTGGGGCGGGGGTGGGGCAGCGGGCAGGGTTGGCACAGCTAGCGGGCGTGGGAGGTGAAGCTGAACAGCAGTATCAAACACCAGGAGTTATGGGCGGAGCGTGTCGGTAGACGTGGGAGGAGGTGGGACGGCACAGCAGATGGGCTGGCTGCCAGGGGACTACAGTGGACTGGCAGTTTTGCTGCCCCTCTGGCAACGCTGCTGGTGCCACCTGTGCCCGCACAGTCTCACCCAACCCGCTTCCCCTGCCTCACCCTTGAATGCAGCCACGTTGTACTACAGGTGGGCGCCGTGTGCTGTGCGCTGTGCTGCGTGCTGCTGCTGTGCACGCTTTGTCCCGTGCTGTGTGCTGTGTGCGCTCTATCCCTTGCCGTGGGCGCTTTGCCCCGTGCTGTGTGCTGTGCGGTGTGGCTTGTGCTCGTGCGATGCACTCTTGTGCATGCATGTTGCACGCAAGTGCAGCGCGCATGCGCACCCGCGACCCCGCCAACAGTGCCCGCTCACCTCCCCGCGCAGCTACGACTTTGGGCTGACCTGGACGCGCTCCACCATCCCCGGTGACGCCATGTTCTTCCTCGCCCTCGCCTGCTCCGATGACGGCACAAAGGTGGGGATCCGTTCGATTGCAATCATCTCCGATGGAGCCAGAAATGCCACCGCGCGCTCGCGTATGTGTGTCTGTGTGTGCATTGCCAGGCAGAAGAAGAAACAACAGGAAATCAAGCCAAAGGCACCAGTCATCTACCATGAAATGACACCACTTGGCACCCTGAGACAGGCATGGCTTGCGCAAGGCTGGCTGCTTGAATGGTTGACACATTCTACACATGTCCAGCTGCACCAATGACAGCGTGCAGCGAAGCTCACGTCACCCACTTCACTCACATGCCTGCCGCCTGGGCCCGTCCTCCCTGCCAGGTGGTGCTGGGAGAGGGTCTGGCCCAGAACGACGTGCTGATCAGGTGGGTGAGGGCAGGCGGGCGGGCGGGCGGGGCAGGCTGGCTAGCTGGCATCATGCCGTGGCCGGCATGAAGGCAACATGCCTGGCGTGCCATGTTGAGGGTTACACACGGTGCGCCTGCCGGGCCACGCGCAGCCTGTTCCAGCTGCAACCGGCTGCAAGCCCCAGCGCTATGCACGCCACGCCGCCGGCACTGTGCCTCCTCACCTTCACCCCCCGCCGCCCAACCTACACAACCCCTTCATTTTCCTCCCCGCCTGTACGCCTGTGTGCAGCTCCAACTCTGGTGTGTCCTTCACCGGGACTGGCGCCAAGAACGGCGGTTACACCCCGCCCGTCAGCACCTAGGCAGAGGGGGTGGGCTTGTACACCCGGAGGGGCAGGCAGGGGGTGATGCAGCCCTGCTGGCAGCTACCGTACTGCTTCACGTCCGCTGGCCTGCCCACTAAGCACGGCGCCACAGCTGACTTCCTGTGATTGTACCGCCATGTCCTTCAAAGCGCTCTGCACCCTCTATCGTTGCTAGCACGCAGTATATACGCACGCATTCTCGAAATGTTACCAAACCGCATATCTAGTGACATGCGCGCATGCACACATAAGTGTGAAAAGAAACTTATGCATTGTGAGTGCTGTTTGCGGCGCAACTGCTCGGCCCACAGCGGCCGCCCTCGAGGCACCGTGCTTGAATCGCCTCCTTGAATTGCTTTATCTAATAAGCCTCGGCATGTAAACTGTATTCGTTCATATATTGTAACCCTTTGTACTGCACAAGCTTACGGGGAGCCAGCATCGTGCCATGGGACTGCGCAGAGAGTGTCGCAAGAGAAGTTTGTAGCACTGGGAGAAGAACTGTGCACATTTGCAATGCGGGTGCTGGCTGGCTGTGCCAGCCAGGCCATTGGGGTGGGAGGTCGAGAGTGGAATAACGTTTGCAAATGGGCGCGAAGGGTGGTGTAGGAGGGAACCGAAAGAGGAATTGCGCCATGCCTTTGTGTGTGGGCTGGGGCCACAGCAGGGCATGTCCAAGTCGGGCAAAGAACAGACGCTGTGCTGGGGCGGCCCGGCACGGCCAGGCACTGGCCAAGCTGCCTCACTGGGCAGTCCGGTGACCCACGTGCTTGGCAACATGTTAGAGAAAACCAGACGGCGCTTTTTTTTCATGTAGGGACAGCGACAGGGCCGGAAATCTGACGGAACACAGGAAGCTGTCGCTGGCTGCAGGCCCGCCGCTCATCCCGTGCCAGTACAGCGGGACGGCCAGGCTGGATGGGGCTTCGCCTGGCGCCCTGCCCCGTTGCTACGCGCCGGCGCCCACCGCGATCCCTTCAGCGCATCCATCCTCACCTCTCCTCGCGTTTGTGCCCCGGCTAACGCCCCAGGCCAGGAGTTGCGCCCAGCCATGTCCGCCCTGTCGGCCAAGGCCGCGCTTAGCGGATCTAAGCTGACCAGCCGGCCAGACTCAACTCGCGGCAGTGCAGCGGCGGGCCGCAGAGTGCAGGTTTGAGGGTGGGCTGGAGGCTGAGGCAGCAAGCCAGTGGGCTTGGCTTGCAGAGGTGCATTGGGGCGGCAATCGCCGTCACTGGGGGTTGATGGCAGTCATTGAATCGTAGCAAGGGCGCGCAGGCGGCAGGAGCCGCTTCCTCCGCGCCCTCTACTACTCCCGCCCCGCTGCCGCCGCCGCCGCTGCCTGGCCTGCGCACACCCCGCCCAGCCGCCAGCCGACCAGCTCTGCAACTGCCACTCATCATGCCTCTCCTGCAGGTGCTCGTGCGCGCCGACTCTGCCCTGATTGTGAACACCAAGGGCGGCGGCCACGCCTTTTTGGGCTTGCACCTCGCAAAGAAGCTGCTGGCCGACGGGCACAGCGTGACGATCCTGAACGACGGCGACCAGGCAAGGCTGCCTTGCTTACTTTTTAAGGCGTGCAGTCAGTCTGGGCGGCTGCACCGCACACTGCACCGCTCACATTGGATCATGCGGCATGGCATGCTGTGCTGGGGCTTGCACCACGCTTGAAAGCTGTGCATGCTGCGCTGCTGCATGCACACGCTGCGTGCACATGCAATGCTCCGCCCGCTGGCACGTCTGCAGTGGCCGGGCGGCAGCAGGCCTGCCTCCACGCGTTGCCCTGCCCTTGCTATGTCCACCTGCCTGGCGGTGCGCTCAGCTTCGAGCTTCACAAAGCCCCGCCCTCCCTCCCTCCCGTGCGCTTCTCACCACCCGCAGGGCAAGCTGTCTGCCAAGGCGCCCTTCAGCCAGTACGCCACGCTGCGCGGCGCGCAGGTGCGGGCGTCTTTCGGAAGGGGAAATCCACCCCCTGCTGCCCCGTATCGCTCTCTCAATCAACCCAGAGCAGCAGCTGCGCACAGGGAGGAGCAGCCAGAGAAGCGCCGCTCCGCTCACACGTAGCTGTCCCGCCGGCCCCGCCTGTGCTGCCGCCTGTCCCACCCAACCATGTAACCCAACGTCGCAACGCCCCCCCGTGGTTGTGTGCAGGTGGTGTGGGGCAACCCTGCCGACCCCTCCACCTACCCCGCGGGCGAGTTTGACATTGTGTACGACAACAACGGCAAGGACCTGGACAACTGCAAGCCCCTCATCGACCACTTCAAGGCAAGCGTGCGCTGCACAACAACCAGCGCCGGGCGGTATCGCACTCGTACTGCCTGCACTGCTGCGTGAAGCATAACGTGTACACTCTTCGCATGCCACCCCTCTGCCGCAGGGAGGTTGGCTCTTCCTGGGCCCTGCGCTCACACACACACACACACACACACCGCACTGCCTTGCCTGCAGGGCCGTGTGAAGCACTATGTGTACGTGAGCTCCGCTGGCGCGTACTCTGCCAACGATGTGGAGCCGATGCATGTGGAGGGGGACAAGCGCAAGTCCTCCGCGGGTGAGACTTTTGAGCCTCATTATGTTATGTAATCACGTGCAGGGCAGGGAGGGCCCGGAGCCTGGTGAAGCAAACTGCGTGCAGTGGGGGGGGAGCGGGCAGGGAGGGCCAGGAGGGTGTAGGCGCGTTCCGTGGATTGGGGTGCCTTTCCTTTAACTTTCCAGTTGCCCTGTCAACTGCCGGCACCGCGCTGGGCTATGGGTCGAGACACACAATTCACCGCACCATACACACATGCGCATGTGGGTGTCGTTCCCACGTGCTTTTCAAACGGCTTAAGCTTACCTCATGTATGGTACTGCGCAGGCCATGTGGCGGTTGAGCAGTACCTGGATGAGAAGTTCATGCCCTACACCGTGTTCCAGCCGCAGTACATGTGAGCGGTACAGCGGGAGTGGGTGGGCAGCGCAGGGGCAAGGCATCTGCATGACGAGCTCGTGCCGTGCATTGTGTTCCAGCCGCAGTTGATTGTGAGCGGCACAGCGGGAGCGAGGGCACTGTGAGGGTGGAATGTGTGGTTGGCAGAGCGTGGCGGCGGCGGAGCTGGATGTGCAAGCGGACTATGTGGCAGGTGCTGCGGGGTGAGCGTGGGCACGCAGGGGCAGGCGGTGTTTTTACCCAGGTGGTGGCTGCCGCCTAGTCAGCCGCTGTCCTCTGGCCCATGACTGCCCCACCCTGCCGCAACCTCCCCTACATGCAGCTATGGCCCCCACACCGCCAAGGACTGCGAGCAGTGGGTGAGTTGGAGCGGCAATGTGGGTGAAGCGGGCTTGCTGAGCAAGCCAACTGGGTCGGCTTTTTGGAGCGAGGCAGGCGGCTCTGCCCGCCCGCTGCCTGAGTGAGCCATTCTAAGAAGTAAACACGCCTGCCCCCCTCCCACCGCTGCTCGCAGTTCATGGAGCGCATCCTGCGGTGAGGCCCTGGCCGCTAGCGACCGGTCTGCTGGCAGTATGGGGGCCCTCCGAATCACGAACCATTTGGAGGGCCTGGCTGGGACGGGCGAAAGGGGCAGGCCGATCAGTGCGCCCGGCGCGGCGGCGCTCACCCAAGCATACGCCTGACCAGCCTTCTCCCGCTCCCTCGCTCACTCCCGCTCCCGCCCCGCAGCGACCGCCCCGTGCCCATCCCCGCCCGGGGCGTCCAGCTGACCAGCCTGAGCCATGTGGAGGACCTGGCCGACATGATGTCGCTGGTGCCCGGCAACTATGCCGCCATGCGCGAGCACTTCAACCTTGTCTCCGACCGCTGCATCACGCTGGACGGTGGGCCTGGCGGAGGGAGGGCGGGGACATGACATTGAGGTTCTGTGTTGAGGTTGTGAGTGGGAAGGGAGGGAGGGGAAGTGCTTGCACCGGGGAACGGGGCTGGGGAGGGATGCGCGACCTTCCACCCACGCATGCGCCTTTCTGCCCATGCAGGCATCGCCAAGGCCGTGGCCGCCGCCGCGGGCAAGGAGTGCAAGATTGTGCACTACGACCCCTCACAGATGGGCCTCAAGAAGGGCGAGGGCTTCCCCTTCCGGTGGGTGCCGGCTCGTGATATCAATCCTTGAATCATTAGATAGTGCAGGGTGCACTGGGGACGGGGATGGGTGCACCCGTGGCTCGTTGTTCTGGGCCTTGCTCTCGCCCGGCAGCACCCGCCACTGCTCCGCCTCTGCTGGGTTAGCACATCACCATGATTGCAGCCGGCCACTTCTTTGCGAGGGCGCCGCATCGCCTGCATCTGCTGTGATCCAGCTAGTATAATGGTGTCTGCTTTGCCTCCCCTCCCTCTGTCCCCGCAGCACCGGCCACTTCTTTGCCAGCGCTGACAAGGCGAAGCGCGTGCTGGGCTGGCAGCCGCGCCACAACTTCCTGAAGGACGTGGACCAGGTGTGTGTGTGTTTGGGGGGGGGGGGGGGGCGGCTGCACCGGCGGTGTGTGTGCACATGTAGTGTGAATCCGTGAGAGCAATTGTGAGTTGTTAAGGTGGTGGGTAACACACAACCTTCAATCTGCCTCTCTCCGCCCCACACGCCAGGTGCAGCTGGTGCGTGACTTCCAAGCTGATAGCCGTCCTCATCTCAGTCTAAAGCACATTGTCGCTCTATCCCCGCCCCCCACACCCCACCAACGTGCAGCTGGTGCGCGACTTCCAGGCCAGCGGCCGCCTGGACAAGCAGCCCGACTTCTCGGTGGACGACAAGATCCTGGCCGCCGTGGGCTACAAGGTGCGTTGCGAGTGAATAAAACAGAGGGGGATGCGTGAGGGGGCTGTGCTGTTGGATTGGGCGGATGGCTGCCTTTGACCGAGCGGGAGGCAGCGGCGCTCGTGCTTGGGGGCTGAGGGAGCGCAGAAGAAGGGTTGTTGGGGGGGAAGCAACGTATGGATTGGGAAGCAGTTACTAGAGACAGAAAAATTTACTAGGGATAGAGCAGTGACTAGGAATAAGAGTAGGACTCCAAGGCGCGCAAGTAGGTGCATTGCAAAAGCGCGTGAGAGAGTGCCTTGGGCGATGGGCGGGTATGAAGCATGCAGTGAGTGCAACCGGCCAGCACGCAATCAGCAGCGCTTTGCATGCCGTGCTCGCATCCTGCACACCCCTGCACACAGGCGGTCGCCGCGTGACCGGCACATCGGGTGGGCGTGGCTCGCCCCGTGCCCGCGGCACCCACGTGGCAAACCACGTACGCACGCACATGCGCACGTGCCCCCGCCACGCCACCCACGGCCGCATGCCGGGCTGCCCCAGGCACGCTTGCCGACAATCACGCTTGCCGACAATCCCCCCCTTGCATCCCGCCACACACCCTGCCCCTGGCCCCACCCCACAATCTTCTTTCCACACCCCGCAGGTCACCTCCGTGGGTGCCTCCTCATCTTCCGCTGCCGCCCCCGCCGTGTCCAACGCCAGCGTGTCCAGCCTGCTGTCGGCAGGCCTCATCACGCGGGAGGAGGCCACCACCTTCTCCGCCGAGCAGCTGGCCTTCCTGGCACGCAAGCGGTCGCCGTCGCCCCCGCCGGCGGCCGCCGCCGCCGCCGCGCCCGCTGCCTCGTACAGCGCCGGCGGCGACGTGCAGCAGTGGCTGTCCCGTGGCCTGATCACTCAGCAGGAGGCGGCCACCTTCTCGGCCGATCAGCTGGCCTTCCTGGCGCGCAAGCGCGGCGCATAGGAGCTCATAAAGCTTACTAGTAGGATGCATGCATGCATGAGAGCTCAACACGGGTGCACATGCTTGTGCAATGAGAACGCCCGACCCTCCTCGGAACCTCCCCACCCCTCTTGCTTCACAGAGTTGACCCACCGCCTGCCCTCTGCTTCCCCCTCCACTCCCGATCTGAGCACCCTGCTATTCTGAGAACTTTCATGCGAGAGCAGCCCGCCTGCCCCTCACGGCGCTCCAACCGCCGAAGATTTCGTTTGCCTGCATTCATTCATCTCCTCCGTTCTTGTGGCTGGCTGGCCAGGCCCAGGTGCCATCCTCCCTCCAGGCAACCTGGTTGTTAGCCTGGATGTAAGACCCCTTTTTGTTTGACAGACTTGAGAAAAGGGAAGGAGCAGAGGCAGTCTGAGGAAGGAAGTAAAAGGGCGGAGAGGGGTGGCAGGGAGGGAGGGGCAGGCACAGCGCCAGTCGGCGTATGACCCCTCGCCTGGCTGCCTCACACACCTAGGTCGCCAGCTCCGGCCGCCGGCTCGGGCCCTCCTCCTGCCAGGTCAGTGCCTGCTGCCAGGTCACCCAGCACGCCCAGCAGGCGGCTGACATAATGGTCTGACAGCACGCAGCGGGAGACACGGATGTCCCACCCAGCCACCTCCTCGCCGCTCACCCACACCGCCCGCCACCCCTCCTGGCTGCTGTCCCCTGCGACACTGCTGCTGCAGCCGCTGCTGCTGCTCGAGCTCTCCTCCGCTGCTGCAGACGCGGCGACATCGGGCGGCCCGTCCTGCCCCTGCTGCTGCCGCCTGCACAGCCACAGCACGCGGCCAGGGAGGCTGCTGGGCTTCTGGGCAGGCGCAGCTGCCTGCTGCTGCTGCTCCTGCCAGGCCCGGAACCTACAGCGGACGGGAGGGCGCTGTGTTTGGCATTTGATGTAGAACATTGCCATCTCTCAGGCCCCCGATTGGTACCATTGTCCATTGAACTGAAACGCATGATGGCAACAGGCCTTGGAAGGCCACCGCCAGCTCAGCCCCGCCCCCCTTGCCAGCTCAGCCCGCCTCCCCAGCACCTCCACACCGCCCCTGACAGCACGAAAGCGAGGGTAGCGGAAGGGTAGCGCAAGGTTTGCTTGCGTGCCAGCGCACCTCTGCAGGTACTCCAGCGCCTCCGCAGGGGCCTCGCTCAGCGGGCGCAGCGCGCGGCGGTGGTTGTACCACCGCCCCGCCCACCGCTTGGGCCCCAGCCGCTCGGCAATCAGAGCCGCCAGCAGGCCGGTCTTGCTGTACCTGTGGGTGGATTCGAAAGTAGAGTAGGAGCACCATCAGACTGGAAGCACCATATGCGTGTGCACATCAGATAAGCTAGGGGGCATTTGGGCCAGTCGGTGAAAGAACTGTGCAGCACAGCAGCCGCAGCAGCAGCAGCAGCAGCAGCGGCGCACACGTGCATACCAAGTGAGGGCGGTGCAGCCCATGGAACAGGCGTGCATTTGGAGCGCTGCTTTAACGCATACCCACCAGCGCCGTTGAAGAAGGCGGCAGCGGCACCGCACTTGCATGCACTGCTGTCAGCACCCACCACTGTTGTAAAGCATTGTTGTAAAGCAAGGCAGAAGCACGACATGTAACGGACATTTCCAGCGGCAAGCGGCAGCACCCACCTCAGGCGCGCCAGGCCTACCACCGACTGCTCCACCAGGCGGCCCAGCGCTGCTGAGCTGGCACGAGGGCAGGCATCATCCCCCACACCCACGCTGGTCAGCGAGCAGGCGGCCGCCAGGCGGGCAGCCAGGTCGGGGCTGCACAGCTGCGCGGGCAGGCCGTGCGCCCACACAGTCAGCGGGCCTGGCCAGGGCAGGTGGGGGAGGGGGCAGGAGAAGGGCAGACAGGTCGGCATGTGCTGCTGCCAAGCTATGCGCGGTAGAGCTGCCCACGGCGGTAGAAGCAGGCCGATGCCAGCGCAGCAGATGCTTGAGGCAGGCAAGGCAGGACACAGGGGGCACCGCAAGCGCACCAACCAGGCACAAGCAACCAGCCAGCCAGCGGCAGCCAGCTCATCTCAGCTCACCCAGCTGCCAGGCCTGCAGCTTGAGCGCGAGCAGGGCGGCGGCGCCTGCGCCCAGGCCGTGGCCGCTCACCACCAGCCGCCACCCCGTGCAGTCCAGCCGCGCCAGGGCACTGCCGGCTTTAGGCCCAGCGGTTGGGCTACTGCTGCCTCCATCGGCGCCGCCACTATCGCTGTCTGCGGTACTACTGCCGGCGATGGCCGGCCGCAGCAGCTGGTGCAGCAGGCGGTGCCTTCCCAGCTCCCCGAGCAGCGCTTCTGCCGCCTCCAGGCTGTCCCGGTGCACCCAGCTGCTGGCGGCATGTGCGGCTGTGCCGGTGCCTGCAGCAGCGTGGCTACCTCCCTTGGCCAGCCCGGCCTCTGCCGCTGCTGCTGCTGCGCCTGATGTGCTGCCTCCAGCCAGCCACTCTGGCAGCTCGGTTTGCACAGCAGGCACAGCGTGAGGGCGCTGCCAGCTGCCGGCGATGCCCAGTACCACTGCCTGCTGCTCGCTGCAGAGGGCAGGGAGGGCATTCAGGGAGTGGGTGTAAGTGTGTAAGAAGAGGCTGCGTTGTAATTCACTAGCTATTGGGAGGTGGGCGAAGAAGAGGCCAGGAGGCAGAGCGCCAGGCAGGCATGCTGGCGGGCAGGCAGGGCCGACACAGCAGTTCGAAAAAGGCGCCCATGTCGGCAGGCTCAGGCAGGCGGCTGACCAGCAAAAGCAGGGCATTGCGATGAAGCACCAACGCCAGCAGGTTCATGAAGGCATATACAGAGCCCCCACGGCATATGTTGCAGCCCCAGGCCCCGCCACCCGGCTGACCTGTCCACGGCCAGCAGGTGAGGCAGCAGGCCGGAGGGCTCGTGCCCTGAGCTGTAGCTCACAATCTGGGCGGCAGACCCCAGCAGCTGCCTGGCAGCTGCAAACCCCTGCCGCTGCTCCTTGCTGGGCCGGGCTTGTGCGCCAGGCTTGTGTGCACCAGCAGCCTCCCAGCCTGCCAGCGGCTGCGCCCCCTCCGCCGCTGCCGCCGCCGCCATCGCCGACAGCTGCCGGGCGGCCGCCCACCGGCCGTGCTTACCGCGCCGCCAGAGGTGCTGCCGGGTGCCGTACGCGGCGGTGGCATAGCGCGCCCAGCGTAGCGCCTCCCGGGCCTCCTCGGCACTTGCTGCACTGAATGAGCTGGCTGGGACAGCCCCTGCTGCTGCTGCTGCTGCTACCTCTGGCAGCGCCGCAGCTGCGCCGCGGCAGACGCCGTCAGCCCAGGCTAACAGTTGAGGGTGCGGCTGCTGGCTGACAGATGCGGCCACTGCAGACCCTGCTGCCCCACCCTGCCCGCGCTTCTGTTCCGTGCCCGTCACCACAGCCACGACAACTGCGGCTGCTGTAGCAGGGGAGGCCCCCCCGCCCGCTGCCGCCGCTTCGTCCTGCAGAAGCGCAGCGCACGCCAGCCCCGCCACCACATCTGTCTTGTCGGCTTCGATGCCCCTCATCAGCTGCTGTAGCTGCGTCACAATTTCCTCCAGGTTGGTCCAGGGGCCCCTGCAGAGTGGGACAGGTGAAGGGGAGGTGAGCAGCAGGGCAGAGGAGGTGAAGAGGGAGGGACGGGGGAGGCAGGGAGAGTGTAAATGGGAGGGGAAGAGCAGCGAGGTGCAGGCATGGGGCTGGGAGTGCCGCTTGGGCAGCTGCTAGATGGCAGGACTGGTGGGCAGGCGGGCAGACTGGCGGGCAAGGCACTTAGCCAGCCAGCTGGGCAGATTGGCAGGCTTTGTAGCCGTGACCTGGCAAGCGCTGCCCCGCACCTGTGCTGGGCCCTAAACCCGCCGCACAGGTGCAGCAGCGAGCTGACCCCGGTGCGGGTGACCGAGTGCCAGCTGTTGCCGTGCTGCACATCGCTCAGCTGGTTGTAGCTCACTGCCAGCCCCACGCTGCAGGCAGGCAGGCAGGCAGAGGTGGCATTGCCAGTCAGGCAAAGGGAAGCGCTGCCAGGCGCTGCCAGGCAGGCAGGCAGCCTTGAAGTGTGAGCAAAACGGCGCTCGCGGCCCCACCCACCAAGCACCCCCTGCCGCTGCCAGCCGATTCCAAATGGCAACTGCTGTCGCCAACCAGTCAGTGCTGCGCCCAACCAGCCCACCCACCCTCCCCCGCACCTTAGCCCTCCCCGCCCCTCCCCCCACTCACGCCTGCCCCAGCAGCACCCCCAGGCCCCCAAAGAAGATGCTTGTGGGCATGGCCTTGTCCCCACTGCTCCAGCAGGAGCCGTCACTGGCCCTGTCCACCCAGCAGGCCCAGACCAGGAGGCCGACATTGAGGGGCAGGCTGGCCAGGAAGGCGTAGCTGAGCAAGCCCACCCAGCGCCGCTTGCTGGCCGGCTCTAGCGGCGTGCCTGCGGGGGGCCAGGCAGGCGGGCGGCGAGAAGGCGGGAGGACTATGGGCGCCCGCCTGTGATGGGTGGTGGTGCACGTCACCATTGCCTCATGAGCGGGCTCCGCCTCCCAGCCATGCACATGCATGCGCCGAGTGTCGTTGGCACAGCAAGTGTGCGCGCCCGGCACGGCACTCCCGGCACAGCCACTCCCTGCTGCGCGACATGCAGCAACAGCGCCCACTCCAGGCAGGGCAAGGGTGTTGCGCAGATGCAGGGGGAGGAGCAGCGAGACCTTTGAACCCTACACCGCAACCCTTGAGTGTGAGCAGCGCCGCTGCCGCTGTGAGGGCTGGCTGGGCAGGCAGCTCGCACACGCCACACAATACACAGCTGCCAGCACCCAACTGCAGTTTGCTACGCACCACGCAGCGTCAGCAGCGCGGCTGCCACTGTGATGGCTGCCTGGGCGAGGAAGAAAGCGAGGCAGACAAATGTGGCGGGCCAGTGCTGGGCGCCGGACTGGGTGCCAGGGTCGCACGGTTCTGGGCGAGAGAAGGCGGCGATGCCGATGCCATAGATGAACAGCCACACCACTTGGACCACGGCAATCATGAACTGCGGCACAACAGCATGCGGAGGGGAGGGCAGCAGTCGCTCCATCTCAGCCCCCCCATAAACAATACAGCACACCACAACACGTGATATGAGCAGCCGCGGCGCCTGGAACACAGCACCCACAAGCGGCGCCTGGAACGCAGCACTCATGAGCTGCTGTGCACAGCACATCGCAGCGCGGTGCCAGAAGTGGACCGCCTGGAAGGCAGCACCCACAAACTGCACAGCTCAGCGCAGCGCAGTGCCAGCGGGCATATGGGGGCCTTGTGCCTCGTGCGGGCAGCGCCCACAGCATAGCAGAGCAGGTGGGGTTGCGGATCTGCGCGCAGGGCGGATGGGCGGCAGCCCCAACTGCAGATGCCCATTGTGTGCCTGTCGTCCGTCCCCTTTCCACCAACTCACGTAAAACAGTGTGTTGTCTGTCGCCAGCTGCCGCAGCCGGCAGCCAAAGAGGGATGTGGCAGGCATGGCGTAATACCTCTGCAAGCCAGAGGGTTGCGGTATGGGGCAGGTATCAGCGGAAATTGGCAGGTCGGGGCGCGCGGACGAGCAAGCGGCTGGAAGCAGGGGCGGCAGCGGCGGCGGCGGTGGCCGCCAACTGCTCGGCGCCAACTGCAGCGGCGTGTGTCGGCGGCGATGGCTGCTGGCGCCAACTACACTCACTGTGTCAGGCGCACCCTCGGAGGGCCACGAAAGGAAGCGGAGCGCAGCGGGACCGCGGTGCTGCGAACGAACTGTCGTCGACCGGCAGAAGCATTCGTTTAAGAGGGTCGGATTGGAAAGGGCGAACGAATGGGAGGGTTAGCCGGCGGCGCCATTCAATCCGGAGGGGCACCTCCGCCGCCGCCAACTCAGCGGCACGAGCGGGGCGCCGACCAAAGAACCAAGTCCACTGGCCAGGCCTGAGCACACCTCAAACACGTAGCAATTTCCATGGTACAGGTACTAAGGGCTATGCTGCCAGACGGGGCGACCCTGTGCCTGATTCAGTCTGGGGTGTATGCCTATAATAGAGAGCGTCTGCAGCAGCCCAGGCCGCCATCCGAGCGGGTAAGCATTTGCAATGCACTTGTGACTCTTACATGAGAGATGTTGTATGATATTGGAGCCTCGCGCACCGGCTGGGCGGGTGCACAGAGGGCCGGATAGGGAGCCGGGAGGAGCAGTGCTGACAATCATTTCAGTCATGGGCAGGGCAGGGGCGTCAAGCAGTCAAATCCAATTTGCAAGCAGGAGAGAGATGAAGCAGGGAAAATGAGAAGCTGTTTAGTAAGACGCATTACGTCTCTCATGTTATTCACAAGAGCAGGGCCAGGGCCAGGGCCGCCAGGCTGGCCGCAGCCAGGCTGGCACCGGCGGCGGCAGCGCCACTGGAGGGAGCAGGCGCGGGTGCAGGCAGAGAGGTGATGCCGGCAGCGGGGCTGGGGCTGGGGGCGGTTGGGGAGCCAGCGGGGGAAGGAGTGGAGGGGGTGGCGGGGCTGGGAGCAGGGGTGGCAGGTGCAGGGGTGGCGGGGGTAGGGCTCATGCTCTTGGCAGTCACGGCGCCAGCGCCGCCGGCCTTGCAGCCCACATTGAAGCGCTCCTTCATCTGCAGGGAGGGCAGGCAGGGCGAGAGCAGGACGTGAGAAAAGGAGATCGAGGGATGGAGGGCGGGTGCAGGTGAGTTGCTGCAACAGAGGTGCTCAACGAGCGAGCGAGGGCAGTGCAGAGGGCTGGGCAGTGGGAAGGCAGGCAGGCAGGCAGGCAGGGTGAGGAGGCAGGCAGCCATGCTGTCAGCCCCGCTTACCTCGGACTTGGGGATGGGGTTGCGGATCCAGTCAATCAGCTGGTGCATGGTCACAAACTGCAGAGGGCAGGGGCACGAGTCGGGGGGTGGGTGAGCACAAGACAGCTGACCAGAGGCTGGCGTTTGCCGGGAGGCGGCGGCGTCCCGTGCCTGCTACGCCACTGCTCCCCCTCGCTTCACCCGCAACAACACACCCACGCCCATTATAAAGCCACAAACGGGGGCACACCCTCCCTCTCGCTGGGCACAGGCACACCACGCCCAACCTCTGCCCCCGCCTGTGGGCGCACCACCGCCCCACCCACCCCGCCCCACTCACCCAGACATCCTCCTTGTCCTTCACGTAATCCATGAACTGGGACACGTACTGCTGGTTCTTGGCCTGGGACATCCAGGGCAAGTGCATGTAGATGGGCACGGGGGCGCGGTTGCCAGAGTAGGCCTGCGGCGGGCGACGCGGGGTGGGAACAGTCAGTGCAGGGGTAGGGGTTCTGGGGAGCGGCGGGTGCCAGTAGCAGGAGGCCAAGGTGTCAGGGTTCACAGGGCCGGCAGCAGCAAGTGATGCATGCGCCGCCCCCCTTCCCCAAACTTGTGCCAAGCCAAGCTACGCTACGCTACGCTAAGCCAAGCTAAGCCAAGCCAAGCCAAGCTAAGCCGCTGCTGGTGCTCACGGCGTCAAAGTTGATGCGCAGCAGCTGGAAGACGTCGCCGGCGGGGTCCATGGCGTATGCATCCATGGGGTAGTTCTTGGTCTGCAGCACCCACAGGGGCACCTCCCACAGGCCAGCGTACTTCTCGTCCTGCAGCCCGGAAGATGGGGGGAGGGACGGGAGGTCAGGGGTGACGGCCAGCTGAGAGGCCAGGGCTGGGGTGGCGCTGCAAGCCACTGGCTGGCTGGCAGGAGTGGGCGGGTGGGCGGGCGCCAAGGCTCCGAGAGGCGACCACCTCTGCTGATGGCCTGCTGGGCTGTGCCACACAGCCGATCCCCCCCCACCCTTGGAGCAGGAGGTGACCCAACCCTGAGACCCTCCCCCACCAACCCCACGCCGCCCTTGCTCCCACCAACCAGCCAGCCGACCTTGGTGCAGGTGCCGTCGGGGCCGGTGGCGTCGCAGATCTGTGGGATGCCGGCGTCCATCGAGTAGGGCCACAGGCGGGAGGAGCCGTTGGCCGAGGTGGGCCACAGGCCGTCGCCGGTCCAGTGCTCGTTGATGGTGGAGTCGTAGAGGAGGCCCATGTCGTGCTGCACCTCGCGCGTGCCGGGGCTGTTGATGAGGAAGGGGTTGCGCATGCCCACCATGTCCTCCTTGGGGATGCCGCACGTGGCGTTGAGCCAGTCGCGCACGCTTGTCATCTGGTCTGCACGGCAGGGTGGGGTGGGGTGGGGTGGAGGGCGGGGGGCGTGTGAGAGGGGTGGGGGGGAAGAGTGAGTAGAGGGCATGGAGGTTGGGGGGGAAGATGAGTGCAGGAGACAGACGGGCAGATGCGTGAGAGATGGAGGGGTGGCAGACCCAGCCTACTACCCCACGCTGCGCACCTCACCCACCCTTCCACTTCTCATTGTCAAACGGGGCATCGGGCGGAGGTTCCAACCTTCTGCCCCACACCACCTTCTCCTCTGCTCCCAGCCACATCCCGACGCCTCCCCCCGGCGCCGGCCCCACCACCACCGCAACCCACCCTTCTTGTCGGCATCAATCGGGGGGTCCAGGCGGATGTGGTCGCGCGTGTGCAGCGCAATCTCGTGGCCATCCTGCCACAGCTGCTTCACCAGGCCGCAGTAGGGCTCGGTGTCGTAACGGATGGTGAACCTGCGGGGCAGCGCATGGGGGGGGCGGCGGGGCGACGGTTGACGGGAGGCCAGGGGGCGCGGGGCGGCAGGCGGCACTGTCGTCGTGGTTGTCGGCTTATGTGCGCCACCACTGGTACCCCCTCTTCCCCCCACCAAGCTGTTATTCATGGGAAAAACAGCACAGGCACGCACCAGGTGAGGGGGATGGTGCAGCCGTTGGGGTTCTTGCGGGAGCCAATCGTCTTTGTCACCGCATCGACAATGGCGGGCACAATGCCGTCGTCGTGCTGCGGAGCGGGGCGATGGGGCAGCAGGGCCAGTGGGAGGTCAGTGCACCGTGGGCTGGATGTGCAGCATGGCGGGCCCACAATGCTGGGCGGTGTGCGGCTTGTGGGGGCGGTGCGCAAACGATGGGTGCGGTACAGCCAGCCGACAGGGCACTTCTTACCTGCCTGACGGAAAGACCCCCTCGTGGAATCTCACGCCGCCCCAGCAGCCCCTCCCTCGCCACCTCACCGTGATGGCATACATTTGGCGTTTGCTGTGCCGCCCCGCACCCCGCCCTCCTAAGCCTGCATGCACAGACTCCCCTCCCCGCCTGAGCGGCGGCCGACCTCCCCCTGGCTGCCCTCACCGTGTACAGGATGAATTGAGGCATCTGGTCAGCCGGCAGCGGCGCCTGCTGCGACGCGCAGCGGCAGTTGTTGGCGGGAAGGCAGGTGGCGGGGTCGCACGAGTAGGATGGCAGCAGCGGCAGGGTGCCTGCGCGGTGGGCGGGTGAGCAAGGACGCAGGCAGGAGGGGATAAGCTTGTCGTCCAATACCGCCGGCTGTGTGCGAGGCGAGCCCCAGCAACCCAACGGCTGGCAACGCTGACAATGCTTGTGGCTGGGATCTACGGTTGCCACCACTCCGAATTGCGACAGGGGCAGCCTCCAAGCGCACCAACCCCCCGGCTTCCCCGCCCCCCAGCCAGGCGGTTGGGCGGCGGCTCACCAGCGGCGGCGCCCACGGCCAGCGTGCAGGCCATCAGGGCCAGCGCGCCGAGCTGCATGGCTGCCAGAGGATGCTCAAGGCTGTGGCGGCCCGAACGAGGGCGTGGAGAGGGGGCAGCCTGCAACGCGGGGCATGCGGGGTTGCGGGCGATGAGCGG
Organism: Micractinium sp. NFX-FRZ; assembly: GCA_029339195.1. Lineage (NCBI taxonomy): Eukaryota > Viridiplantae > Chlorophyta > Trebouxiophyceae > Chlorellales > Chlorellaceae > Micractinium > Micractinium sp. NFX-FRZ. Next base: position 63,806 of record JAPTJF010000080.1, on the reverse strand, counting down.
GTGCGCCGCGACGGACTCCCCCCTGCCTGCAAACCACGTGAATTGCTCCATACAGCGGTGCAAAGGCGACAGCAGGAAGAACGGCGGCGAACGACTCGCAGATCGCTGGATTACCCACTTGCAACTGCCTCTGCAGAACGAATTGGCGGTGGCTCCTGTAGAACAAGACCAAGCGAGGGAAGATTGCGCCGAAAAGGAGGGGCATGCCGATGCAGCGCGGGGCTTTCCGCGGTCCAGCCAGTGCAGCGCAGCACAGCGCGCCCCGCGGAGCGGCGCGCCAGCTGGCGTGGGTCAGACTGAAGGGAAGCCGTGGATGCGTGTTTACAACAAGTACTTTTCACCTCCAACCTGATTGCACCAGTACTCCGCGGATCGTCGGCAACATCTCTCTGCGGTCAAAGTGTCAGCATCTCAACAGTGGCGGCAGCAAGGCGGCAGCCCGTCACACCCCAAGGCTTGGCGGCAGCTTCCCAGATACCTGACGGAAACTTTGTAGTTTCATTACTAGGTGCCGTGCAGCAGGGATTGCAGCATCACTCACACTATTGTAGCCTTCCTGCAGCAGCACTCACACAAGCATCGCTCGAGGGCACATTTAGCACTTGCCAGCGCATGGTCACACAGCCTCCCAGAAGCCTGCACTGCACGAGGCGCTCCAGCACCCTTGAGTGGGTACGTGGCTGCCTGCTCTCAGCACCGTGTTTGACCAATCAAGGACCGGCGTTTTCTAACCTGCGTTGACCCACCCACTCTTAAAGCAGGCTGGGCCTTCTTAAGCTCCCTGGGGGGAGGGCCCATCGGCCCAAGGACCAAGCCACCCTGCCACCACCCTGCTCGGCTTGCGACATGCGTCAGCTTGCGACAGCCCCTGTACCTAGTGCTTTAGGCAGGCGATAGAAAGCATATCATGTGGCTGCAAGATGCCTCACCCAGCCCAGAGGGACGGCTTGCCTCGTCCGCACACGTGCAAGGCGCACATTGTCGCAGGCAGCGACCCCAGCTCTCGGCCATTGATTGACAATTGCGGCCAGCAAGCGTGGGTCATCACATCAGGTGTTGTGATCACCTAGCGCTAGGGTGCTGTTGTCAACATCCAGAAGCTCCTCGGCAGGGCTGGTCATGCCGCCGCCGCTGCCAGCCGTGCTGACGCCGCAGCGTGGCTACAGCATGCGGAGCTCCAGAACCGTCCAAAGGCCACTTTGCTCATCCGGCTGACGTCATCCGCATCAGCTCTACTCCTACAAAGGCGCGCAGGGCTTGGTTCTCTCTTCTCCGCTTGCAAGCTTTCCCCGCCCCCTCTTCTGCTGCCGCCGCAGCTATGAGCAAGCCTATCGTTACCTACTTCCCGTTCCGTGGTAAGTAGATATGTAGACTCCCCTCAGAGATCAAGGGGTGTTGGGCCTAGTGCGCAACGTCATCCATGTTGCGCTTGTGGGCCGCCCAGTTTCCTTGTCCCAGCTAGCTGCAGCATCGTGAGAAGTTTGGGGCAGCTGCATTCGGCCCTCCATGCTTGCCTCCGCGCCGCCGGGCGCCTGCACTCTCCTGCCTGCCGCCGCTCCAACCTGTGCTCGCCTGGCACCGCCCTCCTCCCTCCCTCCCGCCTGCAGCGGTGGCCGAGTCCATCCGCCTCACCCTCGCTGCGGCAGGCGTTGAATTTGAGAATGAGTACCTGGACTTTGCAAACATGGAGGTGAGAGCTGGGCAGCTGGGCTGGGCTGAAATGGGGCCGGGCACGGCTGCTGGCCCGCAGCGCGGCTTGCACCCGGGAAGCGTGCAAGGGCGCGCGGCGGCACGCGCAGTGTGTTGGGCCACGCCCTCCCCGCAGCTCCTGCCGCCTGCGCTGCGCCTCTGTGTGTGCCCCCGTGTGATCCCAAGGTGCACACATGCATGCCCTTGTGTCCCACAGGTGCTGAAGCAGGACCTGGAGACCTACTCCTTTGGGCAGTGCCCCCGGTGAGCTCCTGCTGCTCAGCAATGGCTGCCAAGGACCTGACACTGGCTGCCTGTGAGCATGTAGCATTGTTGTGCCATGCAGCGTGCCCTCTGTGGAGTGCGTGTTGAGCCGCAGGCCTCCGCCGCACCACCCTGCTGCTGCTGCCGCCCACTGCTGCCGTGGCCCGCGTCGCCATTCACTGACTCCGCCTCTTCCCAGCTAGCAAGTAACACCCGGCCGCCCCGCCCCGGCACTGCCCCTTCCTTGGCAGTCCCTTCCCGCGCTGGCTGACGTGTGCCTTGCCCCGCCACCCGCTCCCTTGGTGCTGCAGCTACCGCGATGCCGACATCGACTTGGTGCAGTCCCACGCCATCCTGCGGTGAGGCTCTAGGCAGGCGTGGGCGGGACAGGGGCGCGCCTGCAGCTGTGCCTGGAGTGCTGCAAGCACAGGTGGTGTCTATAGGAGCACTCCCTTTGTGTTGCATCCCCCACGCCTTGCCTCTCGCACCCCTCCCCTCCCCTTCTTGCTCCCCCCCGGCAGGTACCTGGCCCGCAAGCACGGCATGTACTGTCTGTTCCAAGCCCCACACCTGCCCCAGCCGTGTTTCTTAACTCACGTTTACCTTGTAACTTGTAATCCACATCCCCCCGGCAGGTACCTGGCCCGCAAGCACGACCTGTACGGCAGCGGCCCCCTGGAGGCGGCGCGCATCGACCAGCTGCTGGACGGCATGGGGGACATCAAGAGCAAGATCATCCCTCTCGCCTACATGGAGGCCCAGCAGGTGGGAGGAGGGGCCCTGTTTCCCAATCCCTGGTTCCCAATCCCTGGTTCCAATCCCTGGTTCCTTTAGTCCCTGGCTCCAAGGGGGACGGGGTGCATTCAATAGCAACACTGGCCCCATGGCGAAAAACCAACCCCTGTTCCTGGCGGCTCCTCGAGGCGGCGTTGGGGAAGGGGTTGAGAGGCGCTGCCGGTTTGAGCGCATGGGTGCGCACCTGGAGCGTACAACGGCTGCACAAACGAGTGTCGCCCTCCCCTGTCGCCGTCGCTTAATGTTGGGTGAAGGCTGAGGTTGCCCCCGAGCACCGCCCCGCATGCCGTTAGTTGCCCCAGCTTCTGCCCCCACCAGTTCGTGACCTCGGCAGACCTCCCCCTATCCCACCCTTTCCTCAACCTTTCCCGCCCCCTCCTCTCGCCTGTCCCACCCTGTCCGCTTGTCAACCCCTGCTTCCGTGCAGACGGGCGAGGCCAAGGGTGAGTACCTGGCCAAGCACCTGCAGCCTGTCCCTCCCTCTCAATCGCCACGACGGCATGCGGACTCTCTCCTATATACCCCCGCTGGCTTGCATTCCATGCAGACGGAACGAGGCCAAGGCCAGGTTGCCGATGCACCCTCCCCAAATTGACAGTTCACACCGACACCTCTTACCACCTGTGCACTCCACTTTTGTGTGCAGACGGACGAGGCCAAGGCTGAGTACCTGGCTAAGCAAGCCTGTCCTTCCCTCTCAATCCAAAACCAAGAATCACGTGTCCGCTACCATGCAGACGGACGAGGCCAAGGCTGAGTACCTGGCCAAGCACCTGCAGCGGGAGTCGGCCAAGGAGAAGTGCGGGGGCGCGCACATGGCCTACGTGGACGGCTTTGTCAAGAAGCACGGCAAGGTGGGCGCCGCCGCTGCCATGCCTTCCTGCCTCTCCTCCGCATCATGTGTGCTGCCCGCACCCTCCCTGTGTTAAGCTGCCTGCCTGCCTGCCTGAGCCGTCTGCCTGCCTGCCTGCCTGAGCTGCCTGCCTGAGCTGCAGCGCCAGCTGAGGTCGCAGCTCATGAGCTCATGTGCCCCCCCATCTCCCTGTCCTGCCTGCTGTGTCACCCACCTGCTCACGTGCCTGCCCCTTGCCCCTCCATCCTGCCTACTGTGTCCCACCTGCAGGATGGCTTTGCCGTGGGCAGCAAGCTGTCGGTTGCCGACACCTTCCTGTTTGACCTGGTGAGGGGGCGGGCATTGGCAACCGGGTCTGTGGTTGCTTGTCCGGTGCTGACAGGCAGGGCGTTGACGACCGGGTTGGGTGCGTCATCTGCAGCTGGTTGTGAGCAGAAACCGTGGTGGGCTTTGCAGTGTTGCACTTTGTGCCAGATTTTTTGTAACAACAGTTGCACCCGCCTGCCTCCCGCCCGGACGTCGATCGCTGGCTGCCCGGCCTGGCTGGCTGGCATGGCTGGCCGCCGTCGCAAGCCTGCACCTGTCGCTGCCTTGCCCGCTCGGCCTTGGGAATGCCGCCCCCTCGCCCCCTTGGCCTCTCACATCTGCCCCCCACTCCGCCCCTCAACCACCCTCCCTCCCCATGCCCTTGGCCTCTTTCACCTCAGGTGGACCTGCACAAGACCAAGTATGGCGCCGACTTTGACGCCCTGTACCCCGACCTGGCCGCCCACCACGCCAAGATCGCGGCCCTGCTCGCCCCCTACCTCGCCTCCCCCCTGCGCCACGCCAAGTGAGCGCAGCGGGTGCACAGCAGCCACGGCGGCGGCGTGCACGCACACGCCCTATTGCCAGCCCCGCTGAGTGCGCCTGGGCCTTTCCAGGACCCAGAGGGGCCGGCTGCTGGCGAGCGCCTCCCCACACTGCATACGAGAGCCACGTGATTCATTTGCCCTCGCATGGTGTGATGTGTTCCGAAATGCAATGGGGTACCCGCCATCGTTCACTACCAGGTCTAATCTTTTTGGCATCACTTTTGGCATTCCCTCCTTAATCTCGTGTTTCCACAACCTTCTGTCGCCCCTGATTCCTTTCCCCACATAAATGCTTCGGATTCTCCCCTGTGAAATTCCTTCAGCTCCCTGGAAACCATCATGGCACACAGGTTTGCTCGAGGCTGCACAGAGCATGCATGCAAATCTGAGCGCTGCTCTGCAAGCCAGCAACATGCGTGTCATAAGTGGCAACACCCCGACATACTCATAAGCCCCCCTCCTCGTGCATCGCAACCGCTGCAATCAACATCTTGAGTGGTGACGAGTTTTTACAGGTGGCATGTCCTGGTGCAAGCAAATGCATGTGCAGCAGGGGAGGGCATAGAGCTGCGCCTGCCAGCACTGGCCCCGATCAACCAGCCAGCCACAGCCTCAGGTGAAGCCGCTGCTCCTTTGCCTCAGCTGGCCTGCCACTGCTGGCTGTGCTGCACCCGCTCGCGCGCCACTGCCTCGCGCCAGCGCGACATGAGGAAACGGCCTAGGGGGCCCAGCTCCGGAGCATCACCGCCCCCGCTGGCGCCGCCGCCCTCGCCGCCCGCCCCCGCCCCAAACAGCGCCTCTGCCGTGCCTTTGAGGCCGGCCAGGGAGGGGCTATTGGCCAGGCTGAGCTGCGTGAGCAGCTCTGTGAAGGCGTCCCGTACTGCCCCAGGGCGTACCGCCTCCAGCTGACCCAGCGCTGCCATGGCGGTGTCGGCGGCCGCCGCCACAGCAGGCGCAGCGCCCGGCCCGCCCGCCGCGGCATGCAGCCCCGCCTGCAGCAGCTGCTTGCTGGCGCCGCCGTCGCTGGCAGGGGCTGCTGCGTAGGTCGCTGCTGCTGCTGCTGCTGCTGCCGTGGGGGGGCGGTCGGGCTGGGTGGGGTCGCTGGGTATGACGAGGCGTGCAGGCGGTGCTGCCGCCAGGGCGCCCCCGGCGGTGGCCGGCCGTACCTGCATGGTACCGCTGTAATCCTCCGCCGGCCCTTGCGGCGCCCCAAACACCTGGTCCGTGTGCCGCCGCAGCATCGTGCCGCCTGCCGCCGCCGCCGCTGCCCCCGCCGCCCGCACAGTACCGCTGCCGCCGTACTCATCCGCCGCTGCAGCGCCCCCCGCCCCCCAGGGCAGGGGGGCCCTTGCGCCGCCGCCGCTGGTGGCCACCACAGTGCCTGTGTTGGTGCCGGCGGCGCCCCCTCCCACAGCTGAGGCAGCAGGCGCCGCCGCAAAGTCCCAGCGCGGCAGCGTGGCGCCAACCGTGCCGTAGCCGGCGCTGCTCATGCGCTGCTGCTGGCGCTCCAGCAGGCCCGGGCGGCGCTCGAGGTAGGCGGCAACCCGCAGCGCCAGCTCAGCGGGGGCAGCCTCCGCCCCGCCCACAAACGGGTGCTGGAGGAGGTCGAGGGCAGAGGGCCGGGCCTTGGGGTCCTGCGGTAGGGGGTGGCAGTAGAAGCAGTGCAAGCTTGATGCACGCAGTGAACGGCAGCGGAAGGGTAGCAGAAGGGCAGTGGGGAGGGGATTGCAGGCAGTCGGGTGTGGCATGAGCAGGCTGGCGCCATGCAGCGCCACGTGTCAACACTGCACCCACCTTGCGCAGGCACTGCCACACAAAGTCTTCAAACTCGGTGCACCGCAGGAGGCCCTCTGTTTCTTAACCAGGAACCCAACAACCCCAGGCAACGTCACGATCGACTGCTAACATCGGCCTCACCTTGCGCAGGCACTGCCACACAAGGGTCTTTGAAATCGATGCACCACAGGAGGCCCTCTGTTTCTTAACCAGACACCCAACAACCCCAGGCAACGTCACGACCGACTACACTGTACTAACACTGGCCTCACCTTGCGCAGGCACTGCCACACAAAGTCCTTAAAATCTGTGGACCATTGGGGCCCCTCCAGCTGAGGCGGGTCGTCCCGCACAATCATGAAGAGCAGGCGGAAGGAGGCGACGTTGACGCGGGGCGGCTCGCCGCAGGCCAGCTGCGACACACAAGGCGGGAGAAGGAACACGGTGAACGTGGGGCAAGGGCAGGCCGCGCGCGTGGCGGTGTGAGGCGAGGAGCAGGTGGATGGGATGCGACAACTGGCAGGGGCGGCGCTTTGCTTCAGGCCGGCTGCACGTGGGTGCATGCATGATGGCGATCCTCCAAAACACAATCAGGCACACACACACGAACAACGGCACCTCCCTGGCGGTGACCCCCAGACTCCACAGACAACCTGCCTCCTGCGCCACCTTCAAACAACTTGCCCAAAATCCATCTTCTTAAAGCGTACACACTCTGGCAAAGAGGCGCCCACCCACCTCCATGGCGGTGATCCCCAGGCTCCAGATGTCTGCCGCCTCATCGTACCCGTCTGCCGGGCGGCCAGAGCCATCTTGCCGGAATCCCACGTTGTCGGGTGACTGCTCAATCACCTCTGGGGCCTGTGTGAGGGGAGCAGTTGGGTGTGTGCGGTGGCGAGGGAAGGGAGGGTGGGATGTAATGTGCGGGGGTGGGCAGGTGGGAGGGGGGACGGGTGAAGGGTGGCAGCCCACGGTGTCGGGGGACTTCTGAATCGGACTTTCCAACGGGGCCTGTGCCTGCAACACAGAGGGCTCACTCCTCACCCCGCCGTGCTTCTGCCCTCACCCCCAACCCCCAACCCCACCCTGCCCCCTTCCGCCCACCCACCATCCACAGAGGGCTGCCCACAAAGGTGCGCCGCTTGAAGCCCACGGTGCCGCTGCAGAGGGAGGGCAGGGACGGACAGGGTGGTCGGGTGAGGAGAGGAGGAGGCACAGGGGTGCCATGGGTGGATGGCTGCTGGGTGGGGGGACGGCTCCCCACCAACAGCCCGGCATCAGGCATGTGCTATAGATGGCGCTGACCAGCGGCCAAGTGACCTGGCCTAATGATGCCGCGGTGGCGCCAGCCAGGCACCTCCCACACGCTTCACCCGCGGCCTGATGCCAAGCTGCCACACATGCCTCCCTCCCCACTGCGTCCAACCGCCTCAGGCTGCCGCGCCCTCACTGGCCCCTCCCCCCTCAAAGCAATCAAGCCAAGCAAGGCAACGCAACACAGGTGCACCCGCAACCCACCCAAGCTGCGCCGACACCCCAACCGACCCCACCCTCACTGGCCCCTCCTCCTTGAGAAGCCCAACCAAGCGAGGCAGCGCACATCAAACATACACGCACACACACACGCAACAGCGGCGCACCTGAGCTGCGCCGACACCCCAAAGTCCGACACCTTGACCGCCCCGTCCTCCGCCAGCAGGATGTTGGCGGCCTTCACGTCACGGTGGATGCGCTGCTCAATGTGCAGGTATGCCAGCGCTTGCAGCACCTGCGGGGCAGAGCAAGCACCACAGGCGTGCTGTGCTGCTCAGTGTGCAGGCGCCTGCAACCGTCAGGGCCTTTCTTGGCGCAGTGCATGCAGGCGCAAGCGGTTTCTGACCCACTGTGCCGTGCTGTGCTGTGCGCTGCTGCGCTGTGCAGGACAGGCTGTAAGCCAGCAAGCCATGCAAGCAAGCGGGTGAGTATTGCACCTGGCGCAGGATGAAGGCGATGCAGGGCTCCGGCAGCGGCTCGCCACCCGTCTCCTCGCTCACCTGCGGGCGGGCGGGCAGGCGGGCAGGGCAGGGACAGACAAGGGTGAGCGGAAAGGGCAAAGGATGGCTGGCAGGCACAAGTTGGCAGCAGGTGGATGGGTATGTTGATCGTGTCCCCAGCTGCTCCCCGCCCCGGCCAGCCTCGCCGCACATTCACCCCTGTACTGCCCAGCTGCAAATTCTGCACCTCGCGCCCCAGCCCCTGCTCGCCCCCGAGAGGCATGCACAACCCCATCCCGGCCACCCCAGAAGCATGCATGCAGCAACCCAATTGCACGTGATGCATGGGACTGCCCGTCCCCCAGAAGCACAGCTGCAGCAAACGAGTGCTGCTCCCACGTCTGCCCCCGCCCTTAGGAGGCACATCCGCAGCAAGCTGAAGGACTGAAGGAATGCATGTTTTCCTGCCTACCACGTCCGCCGCTGAGGCCGCCATGAGCTCCATGATGATCATGAGCTGGGAGGTGCCCGGCAGCACCTGGCAGCCATAGTACTGCGTGATGGCGGGGGAGTTGCACGTCTTGAGCATCGCGATCTCGCGCTGGATCTCACCAATGTCCTCGTCGCTGCAAAGCACAGGGGGGAGGGGACGGGGGGTGGGAGATGCAAGCAGGGAGGAGAATGCATGGGCGCAGGGCGAGGGAAGCAGCGGTGGTGGAGCGCAATGCGCACTGCCGCTGCCAGCCCTGGCGGCGGCCTTCCAGCCCTGCCCAGCACCCGCTCACATGTCCTCCAAATCTATCAGTTTGATGGCCACGTCACGCTTCTCCACGGTGTCATACCTACAGCAGGGGACACGCAGGCAGGCGCAGGCTGAAAGCGCACGGTGCAGTGGGGCGGCGGGAGGGCAGCTGCGGCGCGGGCCCGCCCCGCCTGCCAATAATCAGCCCTTCTCCGTCCTACTTGCCGCCACTCTAGACTCCTGCAGCAGCGGTCTGCACCCACCCGCGGTGCACGGTGCCAAAGGCGCCCTTGCCAATCAACTCCCGCAGCTCGTAGCGGCTTGACCGATCATCGCCACCAGAGGCCGCCATGCCGAGTACAGAGCAGAATGGCAGGGAGGCCAAGGGCTAGGGGGGCGGAATGTGATCGGCACTGGTTTATGATGTGGTTGCGTGCCTCTGAGGTAGCCGATTGACTGTGATGTAACAACAACTGCTCTTGTTGCGCGCGCGTCCCTCCTGTGTTTTTCGCGCGCGCCACCTCACCAGTCCAGGTGTTTCAGGGCGCAAAATGATGTGTGGGGCCCACAGAGACTACCCACATCAATGCACATGGCGCCCGGCTAGTCAGAGCATCCAGCCGCCCCTGCCAAACTCTCGGCGCTCTTTCGGCAACCTTGGCCGCGCTCTCGAGCCACCCAACCACGTATAGCAACTCTCCGGAACTGGGACGGGCCACACACGACATGCGGGCAGTCCAGCACTAGGCAACGCTAGCTCTGCGCCCTGGAGCGGTTTGCAGCGTTTGCAGCGATGTCGTCGACCCAAACGACGGCTCTACGCATTCCGCAGCCTGCTGGGGTGGAGCAGGCCCGGCGGATAGCGGTCGGCGCTAGAGTGGCCATGTGAGCGCTGGCGGGTGGCGGCGGGACTGTGGCGGCGGCGCTCCATGTTGCTGCTCTGCAAGGCTTCTTGCTCTGCAGTGCTGCCGTCACTGCCCAATATGCAGCTCGTGCGCGAGTTTGTGCAGGACAACAGTTGGGACTCGGCTGTGCTACCTGTTGTGCAGCAGCACCGCTGCAGTTGCCCGCGCGTTACGTTGGCCCTCTCATTCGGTCATGGCCCCCATGCAGTTACTGGGGGGGCCGTTACGACGACTGGTTTGAGGCAGTCGTGCGGTCGGTGGACGACGACGTTGTAGACCTCACCAGCGATGAGCCCCCCATTCCTGGAGCCTTCAGCGTCTTACTGCAGTGAGTCGCGGCCGCCCCGGCTTGTGCATGCGCCCGTTGCGTTCCAACCAGGGCGTTGTGTTGCACCACCGGCGGCGGCACCCGCTGCACCTACAGACGCATGCAGCCATGGGAAGGTGCCTGCTGTGGGTGCCGTGCACGTCGCCACGCCCCTGTGCAGGGGCAGCCCCTGATGGCAGCACTGGCGCCCGGGTGTGCCCGCCTGCCTCTGCAGTTACCCAGCTCAGAAGGGCTACGGTGAAGACCAGGAGGACAAGTACTGGCATGATGTGTTTGACAGCGACGGCGCAGGTGAGGGGCGGCGGCAGGGTGCATGTTATGGCATGGCATGGCATGGCATGACACACACATCATGATGCAGCACTATGTTTGCACCATTTAAAAGACGACTGCCGTGTGGCTGGGGTGGCGCCCTGGCTTGCTGGCACGCCGCATGTGGTGGGTGCTCAGACGGAAGGCACAACGCCGGTGCTGAGCTGGCGACCCTGCTCCCGCCTGCTTTGCCTGCTGTGCAGAGCTGCTAGAGCTCCCGCCAGACGGGCGGCAGGCCTTCCCTAGTTTTGTGCCGCCGGGGGCGGCAGCGCGCAGCCGACAGCCGCGGGAGGCACCCACCCCGGCGGCACAGGCTGGCGGGCGCGCGTCCGCCGGCAGCACCAGCAAGCGGGGGCGCAAGCCCAAGGCGGCGGCAAGTAATGACGAGGAGTGGCAGCCGGCTAAGAAGGCGCGGAGCGGCAGCAAGGGCGGCGGCAGGCAAAAGCGTGAGGCTGATGGTGCCGAGGGCGAGGAGGAGCCGGGGCCGTCTTGTCGGCGCCCGCGCCAGGCGCAGCAGGCACAGCAGATCAACGCCTCCCACATGGAAGTTGATAATGATGAGGAGGAGGAGGAGGACGAGTGGGAGCCGCTGCGCCTGCTGCAGCAGGACAGCCAGCAGCCGCCGCCGCTGCACCCGCAGCAGCAGCAGCAGCAGCAGCAGCAGGCTGGGGGGAGCCACCGCAGCGGCCCGGCGCGCGGCAAGGGCACCCAGCGCGTCAGCGGCCAGCTGCCCCGCTCGCTGGCCAGCCCGGGCGGCAGCGGTCGCACCGGTGGCGGCGGCGGGGGGGGCGGTGCGGAGCGAGGCGAGGTGCCAGCCAGCCAGCAGCGGCGGGGGCGGCCGCCGCGCGTGCAGGCTGATTACAGTGCAGTGCCGGACCCAGCCGGGGCGCCGAGGGCGGGCACCATCAAGAGGGTGGAGCTGTGGAACTTTATGGTGGGTGGCGTGGGTGGTGGGGTGGTGGGGGGGACCTTACTGATGGGGGAGCTTCACCATGCGGGGAACCTCATGGCAGGGCGGCTGCAGGGCAGAGCCGGGTGTGCATGGGCAGGTGGGGTGGGGTGTATGCGGCGGGCAGTTTTGGTCGGGTGGAGCACTGCGCGGGGGGGCATGCCTGCAGGGGGTGGGGTCATGCATAGACTTTGCTGCACCGGTGGCTGCGATTCCTCCTCCTTTCTTGCACCGCCAGCTCAGGCCTGCGATGTTTGTCTCAACGGCCCGACATCATCATCCAAACTTCTGGCCTCTCCACTTCTGACACACCCTGCCTTGCACACCCCATTGCCTCCCCGCCTGCAGTGCCACCGGCACCTGCAAATGGACTTCAACCCCCACGTCAACCTGCTGTCGGGCTCAAACGGCAGCGGCAAGAGTGCGGTGCTCGTGGCCCTGCAGTGCTGCCTATGTGCGCGCGCCTCCGACACCGGCAGGTAGGCGTGCAAGCAGCACCGTGGCCGGCCGCGGTGCCACCCCTGGCAGTGCTGCCAAGCGCGCCATGCTGGGGGGCTGCCCGCGCCCCTTCCCTAGAGTCCTGGTGCCAAGCCACCATGAAGGCGGGCGGGTGCGCCCTGTGGCTATCCTGCCAGCTGAAGTGCCCACCTGTCTCCCTCCACATGTCACCCGCCCTCCGCCCCGCCCCCAACCCTCCCCGCCTCTCCCCCTCTCGCCTGCCCCAGGTTTTCCTCCCACTCCAAGAACGTGCAGAGGGGGGAGTCCCAGGCGGTGGTCAAGGTCACGCTGGTCAGTGGGTGGGCGCTGGGTGCATGCTGCGGCTGCACCACAAGCCGGGAGCGCCCTGTGCCTGCTTTGGGAGGCGGCAACCCTCCTCAAACCCCTACGCTGCCTCCTCCTACCCATCTTCTATCTGGCCAATCCCTTCTCCCCTCAACCACCCAACCCCTCACCACCACCGCCGCGCCCCCTGCACTGGACTGAAACCCGCTCCGCCCTGCTGCGTCCCGCCCTCCCCTGCCCGCCCTGCAGTGGAACACGGGGCCGGATGCGTACCGCCGCGCCGAGCTGGGCCCCGTGCTGACCGTGGTGCGCAAGATCAACGCCACAAGCGGGGGCACCCACACCGTTGAGGACCACACGGGGCGGGCGGTGAGCAGGGGGTTGGGGCAGGGGACCTGGCTTCCTGGCTCCCACGGTGGTTTTGCAGCACGAGTGCCCGTGCAGGCGGTAGCCACACAGTTGGACGACACGTGTCGCCCGGTGCGGAACCTGGACATGGCCTTGCATTACATATGCTGATGATCGAGGGATTTGTGGCGCGCCTCTGCCCTGCAATTGCTGTGCGGCAATCAAAATTGCGAAATGGCGTGTCAGTCTGTCGTTTCACAACTGTCGTGGAGGTGTGACGTGTCGCCGCCGCCCTTGCAGGTGCTGCACGGCACCCGCAAAGTGAAGGAGCTGGTGGATGAGCTGTGCATCAACTGCTCCAACCCAGCTATCGTGCTGGTGCAGGTGTGTGGGGTGGGGGGGCGGGACTGGAGGGCTTGGGGGCGCTGTGCAAGCAGCGGGCTTGCGTGGTGTGTTTGGTTGTTTGTGAGCGCGCACCGAAGGGATTGGGAGCCCCTCCCAGCCGTTTCACAGCAGCAGGCGGGATGTGTATGGCATGAGACGCGCGCTCAGCTCACTTCCATCCACTCCACTGCATTGCACTCCACTGCACACTTTTGGTTGCATGCCTGGTGCCTTAGCTCCTGTATGAGCCACTCACACCTGTTTCGGCTTACTACCGACATCGGTGCCCCCCTGCAGGAGATGGCCAAGTCGTTTGCCAGCCAGCAGTCGGAGCGGGCCAAGTACGACGGGTTCATGCAGGCCACGCAGTTCGACCGGTGGGGCGGGGCGGGGCGGGGGGTAGCAGGGAGGGGTAGCAGCGCGGGGGTGGCGGGAACGGTGGGAACGCAAGGTGCAGTGCTGGGGCTGTGCTAGTGCAGCGGGCCGGGTTCATGCGTGGTGAGCCGGTGAACAGTTTGTGGCCGGCATGGCTGAAGAGGGGAATCGATGGGTAGCTGGGTGGGAAGATGTGGGCTGGGTTTGAGCAGGCCACCCTTGCTCGGAAGTGCGCTCTGAGGTGAGTGTGCACAGCGGGGGCCTGGTTTTGGCTGGCAGGGCGCATCAGTGGGAGGCGGTGGTGCATGCAGCAGGCTGGGCAATGCATTGAGAGGACGTAGCTTGTGAAGCGGGGCTGGGTGTCGATCCTCCCAAGGAAGCAGCCACTTGGGGCTGGGGGCTGGGGGTGGGGGTGGGGGTGGGAGAGAACACCCTGCCCTGCAGACGATGCGCAGGCCCAATTGTTTGCTCGCCATGCCAGCTCAGCCTCACCCCTCTCATCATCTCGGACCGCTCCTCCCCTACCTGTTGCCTCCTGTCTGTTTGCTTGCAGGACAAAGGCATATCTGCAGGAGTCCAACAACCACATCAGCCAGGTGAGCTGAGCTGAGGTGGCGCCAGCTGTCCGCTTGGGGAGCGCCTGGCGGGCTGAATGCCCTGCTGCCATGGGCGCCGGTCAGCCGTGCTGCGTCTTCTTGCCCCATCAGGTCGCAGCTGGTGACTGGAGGGCTGCTGCCGACCACAATGTGCCAACGCACGTGCTGCTGCTGCTGCGGCGGCGGCGGCGGCGGCGGCGGCGTGTGTGTGCGGCACTGCCCCGCACTGTGATGCGACCACGTTGCCAGCCCACGCCTCCCTCCCAAAACTCGACTGCATTCCTTGTGTGTGCCGCCTGCAGGTGCTGGCCCTGGTCCAAGGCCTGGATGCTGACGTGGCCCGCCTGGCTGCACAGCAGGCACAGCACGAGGAGAAGCTGGAGCACATGAAGGGTGAGCCCTGGGTGCTGGGTTGCATCCCTGGGGGGTCATGAGGTGCTGTGCCGTCTGAGCAGGTGCTGGAGACCCTGCCAACTTGATGGCGCCAGGAGAGGCTCGCATGTGCAACGCCCACCACCCGTTGGGCCGCTACAGGGTGCGGACAACTGGCCCCTCCCCGCCCCGGCTGCCCTCCCACGGACATGCAGAGGTCGGCACGTGGCAGCGCGACTGCGACGACCTCACCCGGGTCCTGGTGTGGGCCCCCTTCCACGCCACCGAGAAGGCCGTTGCGGTGCGTGGGGCGGGGCAGGGCGGGGAGGGTGGGGTGGGGTGGCTTTGAATGCTGCGGCACTCGGGCAGGATCTGCCATTGGCGGGTCGGCTTGCTCATCCTTGCCACCCTTCACCACTCCGCATCATGCATGTCAAACTCACCTCCCATCCTGCTTGTATCCTCCTCACCCCTCATCACTGCTAACCCACCCCTCATGGCTCATCATCACCACCTGTCCTCAGTACTCAACCCTCCTCGCTCACCCCTATAACATTTGCTGTGCATCCCCACCCCCCGCATGCGCAGAAGCTGCGCGACGTGCTGGAGCACGACCTGCCCGCTGAGCTGGCCTCCTGCCAGGAGCGCGTGGCCAGCTACGCGCAGCAGCGCACGGCGCTCAACACGCAGCGCGAGGAGCAGGGGCGCGCGCTGCGGGAGGCGGGCATGGCGGTGCAGGGGTGGGAGCAGGAGGAGGCGCGGCTCAAGGGAGAGGTCAAGGAGAAGAAGGCGGCGAGGGCGGCGCTGGCGCGGCAGCTGGAGGAGCAGCGGGGGCGGCTGGAGGCGCTGGAGGCGGAGAGGGCGTCGGAGGTGGAGGCGGGGCGGGCGGTGGGGGAGGAGTTTGTGCGCAGCACGCAGCAGCAGGTGAGGCGGGCTGGCGGGGGTGTCGATGTCGTTGGCACGGCAGCCGCGTAGTAGGGTAAGGGTTTCGCCCAAGCACTGGCTGCTGCTCTGCTGCTGGGCAGGATGAAGTGACGGTGCCGCCTAGCAGAGGGGCGATGGTGCCGTGCAGGGTGTGGCGGGCGGCAGTGTGGATGCAGGGAGAGGCGGGGGCAAGGAGCACAGCTGGCAGTGCACAGCTGGCGGCCAGCCTGGGCTCCAGGCAAGCATGCGTGGCTCCTTCACCCTGCCCACCCACCTACCAATCCACCCCCTTTCGCTTTCAACCCGACAGGTGGATGAGTACCGCCAGCGGGTGGCCACCTGCCGCGACCAGTGCGAGCGTGCGGGCGTGGCAGCCAGCAACGCGCGGCAGGTGAGCGCTGGGCCGGGCTGCAAATGTCAATCATGCTCCCGGCGTGCCCGCGGCTTGCGTACCATGCACTTGCACCGCCGCCTGCTAGTCTGGTCCTGCGCAGTGCTGCCAACAGCTGTGTGCTCGTGGCGCCTGCCTGCCGCCAACGTGGCTTGGGTCCACATGGCTAGGCAAGCGCTGCACGCAGCTGCTGCACTGTTCCCGGTCCACATCCCTCTGTATCGCTGTGCCTTGTTGTACTGCCTGCCTGTGCAGTACCTGAGCGAGAGCGAGACGGCGCTGGAGCAGGCGCGCGAGGAGGAGCGTGTGGCCAGCAAGGCGTCATCGGATGCGCAGCGGATGGCGGGGCAGCTGGAGCAGGACTTGAGGCGCCTGCAGGCGGCACAGGGTGAGCAGAGGGGAGGGGGAGGCTCTTGGCAGGAGTCAGTAGGGCAGCTGAGGGCTGGGTGCGGCAGGTGCCCCGCCTGGGGCGGGCATCTCAAGCCGGCCCTGTGAGTCAGAACGTGGCCTCCGTCCACAGTAGTGCCACTCTGACGCCGCCGTCTCCCTCTTGTCCTGCTGCCTGCCCGTCTGGCTGGCTGCCTGGTTGCACAACCTTCCCTGCGGGCCCCCACAGTGCTGTCACCCTGGTGCCTCTCCCACTAACTGTCTTGTTGCCTGCCCGCCCGTCTGCATGGCTGCCTGGCTGGCTGCAGAGGCTCCTCTGGCCAAGTTTGGGGGGCAGGGCGCTGTGGAGCTGCACAGGGCCATACAGGTGGGGCAGGCTGCCTGCCCCTGCTGCCCCTGCTGTGGGACATAGCCACAGGAGTCTCATGGGAGGCCGGCCCATCGTCCTCACATTCCGCCTGCCCCTGCTGCCTGTGCTGGCGGGCACCAGCACAGGGAGGCTCATTTGACTCGCGTCACTCGCACCCCCTGCACTTGGCCCTGCCTGAGGAGCTTACCCCGCGCGCCCCTCTGCCCCTGTTGCTGTGCTGTGTCTGCTATTGCTTGCAGGAGGCGGTGGCGCGCGGGCTCTTCACTGCGCCCCCCATCCACATTGGCAGCTCCCTCAGCCTGGCAGACGGCACGTGGGCGATGGCGGTGGAGGCGGCGGTGGGGCGGCGGCTCAACGACTGGATCGTGAACGACCAGAAAGACGTGCAAGTGATCAAGGTGGGTGCTTGGGTGCAGATGTGGGTGTGATTGTGCGACACAGCTGTGTGTGGATTGTGAAGGGCCAGAAGGCCCTGCAAGTGCTCAAGGTGGGTGCTTGGGTGCAGATGTGGGTGTGTCGTTGCGACTATGTGCGCAGGGGGGGGGGAGGTGTGCTAGGTCCGTTGCCCTGAAGGACTTGAGCGCACACTCTCTGCACGTGCACTTGAGCATGTGCACTTTGAACGGGGCTCAGGGGCAGGCAGTGATGACCTTGGGGGTCATTGGGGTTGCGCAACTCTACCTGGCTTGGCTTGCCCACAGCTCACCCCGCCCCTGCCCCCGCTCTGCCCGCCGCCTCCCCGCGCCCCCACCCCCCACCCGCCCCCCTGCAGACTCTGCGCCGCCGGCTGGCGCAGGAACCGTTTGGCGTGTCGTACGTCGTCATGGCCTACCGCCACCCGCTGCACCCCATCCCGGACGACCGCCTGCCGCCCGAGGACGTGACCACCGTGCTGCGCGTGCTGCGCTTTGCCGAGGGGCCCCACAGCCACGTGGTGAAAAACGTGCTGATTGACCACGCCTCCATCGAGCGCACGGTGGGTGAAGGGGGGGCATGCACGGTGGCACCACACCAGTTATGACGTCGCCACTGCATTGGTGGTGTGTGGGGGCGTGGCCTGTCGATTGGGGGTGTAGAGCAGGGACACCATTTATCACTTTTCCCGGTGAGCGCTCAGTGAGTGCAGCTGCCTGGGGCGCCGGCCCGGCCTGCAGTCTGCGCTGTGCCACCTGTGCAACCCGACGCATGTGTCTGCTGCGTCGCTGCTGCCCCCTGGCTGCCCCGCAGGTGCTGACCAACACGCGGGCAGATGCGGTGGAGTTGGTGCGCGACAAGGTCTCCTGGTGAGCAGATGTGGCAGCTTGGTTGATGCCGCCAAGCACTGGCTGGGTGCCGCTTTTTGGGGTGTAGTCAAAACCTGGCGAGGTTGGCACACGGTTGTTGCATGCTGCGGGCCCACACTGCCCACCTCCAACCGCGCCGTCCAAGCCGTCTCTGGGACTAAAATGATTGCAGCGCCATCAGCGTGCTTACAAGGATTGCACATGAGTTGCAAGCCAAGCTTTTGCTCAGCAACCTCTATCCTGCCATCATCTGGCTCGGGCTGCCACCCTAACTAGTATTCAAAACATGCATCACACACGTCTGCAGGAACCAGTACCGCTTTGCCAGCGCGTTTGCCAAGGACGGTTCACGCGCCTACCAGCGGGGCTCCAGTGAGACGTCGCTGCCGCCCGACAGGCGCCTGCGCCCGCGCCTGGTGCGTGGCGTGTGCCGCAGCAGGGCATGCGTGGGGAGGGGGCGCGGGGCGGGGGGGCAAGCATACAGTAATGCTAGGGGTGTGAGAGGCGATGGGCAGGTGCACCACTACCACCGCTCTTCAGTGCGAGGGAGCCTCCCCGCAATGTTGGAACCCTCCTGCCTGCCTGCCTGCCTGCCTGCCCGGATGCACACAGACCCTCCCTACCAGCCTGCGCACAAAGCCGCCCTGCCTGCCTGCGGCCCCCGTCCACGCAGGTGCGAGACATGAGCCAGCAGGTGGCCGACTGCCGGAGGGAGCTGCAGGAGGCGCAGGCAAGGCGGGGTGTACCAGCAGGGCGGGGTCGTGCTGATATGTCTGGTGTTACATTCCTGGGCAAGCCGGCTGCCTGCATGCTGCCAGGCCAGGGGTGCCAGGACGGCTGCACACACCCTGCATTGCTGCCGCCGCGCATCCCCGCTCGCCCACCGGCGTGCCGCTGCCCAACCGCGGGACCCTGCTGTGCAGGCAGCAGCGGCGCGGCTGCAGGAGGCGGCCATGCAGAGGCGGGACGAGGCTGTGGAGGCGCAGCGGGAGCTGGACAAGGCGAGGAGGCAGCACCAGGTGGGCGGGGCAGAAGGGAGTGCTGGAGGGATGGGCAGGGGCTGGCTTGGGTCATGGGTGTGCAACCTGAGCTCATACTGTGTTTGTGGCGTTTTTCCTCTCCCCCGCCAAGAGGCGCCGATTCTGGCTGAGCAGCCGGCGACTCACCCTTCTCCCCCACCCCTCATACTTCTTTCCGTCTTTCCCTCCCTGGCTGCAGCAAGTTGCCAGCCAGAAGCAGGCTGCAGACACGCAGTACCAGCAGGCCCTCACTTTGCAGCCGCACACGCCAGAGGGTGGCGACGGCGGCGGCAGCGCGGTGGCGCACCGCCTGGCGCAGCTGAGCCGGGAGATTGCCAATGCCGAGGCCCAGGTGGATGCACGGGAGGACCAGCTCAAGGCGGCAACAGAGGAGCTGCAGCGGCTGCAGGAGCGGCAGCATGCGGCGCGCGCGGCGCCGCAGGTGCGCGGGCACAGGCGGGGCGGGGGTGCGCACGGCCCCGCCGGCACACAGCTGCGGCGGGCCTGTCTAGGCAGCTATGGCGGAGGCCCGGGAAGAAGGAAGCTCACTCTGCCACCTGGGATCGCCGGGCAGCTTGCATGTCGGTGCGGTTTAAACAATTTGGCGGTTCTTGTGATGCTGCTGCGTACACCTGACAGTCTGCCCCACCATGCCCAGTGCCCAACCTGCGGCCCAGACCCCAGGTCTCCCCTCTCATGCCTGCCTGCCTGCCTGCTGCCTGCCCGCCTGCCCGCCTGCCCGCCCGCCTGCAGGAGAAGTTGGAGACGATCGCCGCGTGCACGGCTGCCATCGCCGAGATTGGGGCGGAGATTTCTGTGCTCAACCGGGAGCTGGATCAGGCGGAGGAGCAGGACAGGCAGCTGCGGGCGCGCGGGGAGCAGGTGCGCGTGCAGCGCAGGTACTGGTGGCGCAGGCGCAGGCAGCGCAGGTGGCGGGCGAGCAGATGCGGTCGGACATGGCAGACTGTACTTGCTGTGCTCCAGGCAGTACTCGAGGCGGCAGTACATGGCACACGTGACCCACTGTTGCTCCTTGGCTCAACTCTGCTTGCTCACCACCATGTCTAGCCTCCCTCCCACGCCTTTGGCCCGTCGGCCACTCCGACCCGGCACCTGTGTGTGTTTGTTTGCCCTTTTTCGCGGCGCAGGGGCGGGCGCGGCTGCAGGGGCTGGAGGAGGACCTGGGGCGACTGCTGGCCAATGCAGAGCAGGTGAGGCGGGCAGGGGTGGGGAGGCTAGGGGGGTAGCTGGTTGATTGCTGCTTGGGGCGACTTGGCAGGCAGGGATAAGTTGAGTCGAAGGGACGCTGCAGGGGTTGGAGGAGGGACCTGGAACAGGTGCTAGCCAAAGCAGAGGAGGGTGAGGGGCATGGCAAGGTGTGCAGGCTTATGGAGAGGTGACATCGGGCCTGTGTATGTGTGTTTTAGCAGCGGAAGATGAGGAGGCACCCGCACACTCCGGCAGTCAGCGGTGGGTGGACTGGCTGGAGTGTGACCCCACACATGCCTGCACTCGCTGCCCTGTACGGCCTCCCCGTGCGCCACCGCTCTCCCCCGCCCCCACCGCTCCTGCCTGCCCGCAGGTTTGCACGCGAGAGCAGGAGGTGCGTGGGCGTGCGCGCCTGGTGGCCGCGTGGCGGGAGGAGGGGCAGTCGGAGGAAGCCATCGAGAAGCAGCTGGAGCAGGAGAGGCTGGCGCGGCGGGTGGAGGCGCTGGAGCGGAAGATTGGCAAGCGCACGGCGGATGCGGGCATCGGGCTGCGCGACCTAGAGGTTGGTTGGTTGGCAACAAGAGGTGGCTGCCTTTGGTTCCGCGGACCTTTTCATACGCCTGTTTGTCTGTGGGTTCTCTGAACCTAGTGTGTGCATGGGGTTGAGCGTACACGCCAAGCAGCGGCCGTGGGGATGTGTGTGCCCGACTCCTGCGGTGGCCACAGTTGCACCGCACGATGCTTGTTGACTATTTGGTGGTCGTACTGTAGGCCATCCTTGGGGTGCTGCCACCATGTTGCTTTAGAAGCATGCATCTCCCCTGCTGTGCCCCGCAGCTGGAGATTGAGCGCGTGAGGCAGAAGCGGTGCAAGCTGGAGCTGCGCCTGGGTCAGGCCAGGGAGGTGCACGCCGTCTGCCGCCAGGGCTTCTACTGCCGGCGCAAGTAAGGAGGCGCGGGGCGGGGCGGGGCGGGCGGGGGTGGACCAAGTGGCAGGGTTGCTCCTGCGTGCTGCTGGATGCAGCAGGTGCTGGGAACTCTCCACGACATGACACCGCCGGGGAACGTGCCTCCACCCACCCACCCACCCCACACACCCACCTGCTCTGCCGACCCATCCTGGCGCGGTCCTCCCACCCCCGCTCCCTCCTGTTGGCAGGGCGTTCCCCAGCAAGCTGCGTGCCAACGTTCCCACCCCCATATTCCATACCTTACTTTCTGCCCCTGCCTAGGTCGCCCCTTGTCTTGCCCCCCACCCACCCCACCCACCCCATCCTCCCGGCAGGGCGTTTTGCAAGCTGCGTGCCAGCATCGCCACCTCCCTTTTGTGGCTGCTTCCAAGCCCTCTCAAGCTGACTGCACCCCTGCCCCTGCCTGCCCGCCCGCAGGGCGTTCCGCAACCTGCGCGAGAGGGTTGCAACCGCCGTGTCCAAGCGCTTTGGGAAGTACATGCACATGCGCGGGCACAGGGGGACAGTGGAGGTGCGCTTGCTCGCTTGCTGCCCCACCCCACCCCCCGCTTGCCCCCGGCCTGCACTCTGTCAGGGCGGTGCATGTGCCGGACACCAGGGGGAGCTTGGACGCGCGGTCTTTCCCTTCAGAG
Source organism: Micractinium sp. NFX-FRZ (assembly GCA_029339195.1). Classification (NCBI taxonomy): domain Eukaryota; kingdom Viridiplantae; phylum Chlorophyta; class Trebouxiophyceae; order Chlorellales; family Chlorellaceae; genus Micractinium; species Micractinium sp. NFX-FRZ. The sequence continues at coordinate 42,323 of JAPTJF010000080.1, read as the reverse complement.
TTCACAGGTGCACGCACGCAGGTGCAAGGTCAAACGTCACCCACGCTTGAACTCACCCTCACCGTGCCACCTGCGGCAGGTGTACTACAAGGGAGACGGCGGGAAGCTGGTCATGTCTGTGGGCATTGGAGGGGGGGAGCCCACAAAAGACATGCGCGCACTCTCCGGCGGCGAGCGCTCCCTCGCATCCCTCGCCTTTGTGCTCTCGCTGGGTGAGTTGGCGTCCGGGTGGGCCGCGCAGGCGGCCCTACCGGGGCCACGTAGGCCCAGCTGGGTGGGTTGGGCACAGCTTGATGAGATGCGGCCGGGTGCTGGGCATGCTGTGGGCTGGCATTGCTTGCTGTGCATGTATGGTGTGGTGTTGGGGTGCCGCAGCCCCTGCCCCCGTGCAGCTGTGGGGCCGCCACGTGAGCTGCTAATCCCACTCGGAAGGATGCCTCCTGCTGCTGCTGCTGCTGCTGCTGCTGCTGCTGCTGCTGCTGCTGCTGCTGCCAAGCAGATGCCATGTGTCTGTGATGGCTCGCCACGGACCGATGTGAGTGCACGGCAATTGCTGGCGTCGCTGCTGTGCTCACGTGCGTGCAGGCGAAGGTGTGCAGCCCCCCTTCCACGCGCTGGACGAGTTTGATGTGAGCTTGCGTGCGTGCTCTGGGTGTGCAAGTGCAACGATGCGCACAACCCTTCCGAAGCAGCATGCACTTGATGCGCACTGCACGTGCATGCACGTCCATGCGTATGCACGTGTACGGAACACATGTGCGGCTTGCCCCGAAATCGCATAAAGCCTCCTTCCGCTGCCCTCTCGCTGCTCATGTGTGTGAGCCCTGCACAGAGTTGCGCTGGCCTTCCCTCTGGGGCGTGCCCCTTGAGCCAGCACCAAATGGCCCTCTGCCGTTCCTGGCTGGCCGCAGGTGTTCATGGACAGCATCAACCGGCGCATGGCTCTGGCCTTCCTGCTGGAGTTTGCCATGGCGGACCGAGACCGGCAGCTGGTGCTGCTCACGCCGCAGGACGTCTCGGGTGCGCCTCGCCCTGGGGGGGGCCGGCAGGGCAGGGCAGGGCGTTGGGGGTTGTGTAGCCAGGCAGGGGGCCGGCAGCGCAGGGCAGGACGTTGGGGGGTGTGTAGCCAGGCAGGGGGCCGGCAGCGCAGGGTAGGGCACGGCGGGCCGCGTCCAAGCCAGGCCTGGGGGCGGCGGTGGGGCAGGGCATGGGGGGGCTGGGCCAAGCCAGGCCTGGGGGCGGCGGGGCAGGGCAGGGCGGGCCGTGTCCAAGCCAGGCGTGGGGGCGGCGGTGGGGCAGGGCAGGGGGGGGGCTGGGCCAAGCCAGGGGTGCAGTCTGTCTGGCAGGCTTGCAAATAAGACGGATGTGTTGGCCGCATGGCTTGGGCAGGCTGAGGTGGTGGGCGGGTGGCTGGATGGCCCGGCGGCTGGATGGCCCGCCATATTCCGAGCACGGGGCACGGCCACTGCCACATGGCCCAGCCCCCGTGAGCGCAGGCCTGGTTGCTTAGGAATGCGGCTTCCCCTGCCCCGACCTCTGCCCGCCCTGCTGCCCGCGTCTGACGCCCGTCGGCCCCGCACGCCCCGCCCGCCCGCAGTGCTGGAGGAGGCGCGGCAGCAGGTGGAGCTGAAGTTGAAGGAGCCCATCCCCGAGGGTTTCATCACTGTGCAGCGCATGTGGCCGCCGCGCGACCGGCAGGCCGGCAGCCCGACCGGCTGAGCTGAGCTGCTGGGCTGAGCTGCGGCTGCCTGGCGGCACGCTGGCCAAGCAGGCCATTGATGGAGCCTGCTGCTGCCTCTCCAAGGCGGCACCAGCAGCAGCCCTCCTGCCAGCGCGGCAGCAGAGCGCCGCTGCGCGTCCCTCAAGCCTGCCTGCATGTCCCTGCCAACGCACCTGTTAGTTCGCCTGTTGTTTACACTCGCCGCAGGGCCCCCTTTCCCGAGCACGCCTCCCAAGTTGTTCCCCTTTGTTTCATTCACCTCATTGCCCGACTGAACTTCACGAGCAGCATTTCGCTGTCCACCATGCATTGCCCGATTGCTGCATTGTTACGTCAAACCAGCCCAGCTGCCCATCACATCATGCCCTTCACTGACTGCCCACAGCAACCTTTTTCCGCCTTCTGTGCTTGTGCTCACGCTTGGCTTGTGCTGCCCGACTGAATGCATGCCACACCACACGTAACCCATCACCTTCTCCCCGCTTCTCGCAGCTCATTGCCACTCCTGACGCGTTGCCGCTCCTTGCAACTGCTGTTGTGCATGTACATTCTCAGCTGGGGAAGCAAGGAGGGCAGGACAGGTTCCCCCAAGAGGTGTGGGCACCAGAGGCCCCTTCGGCAGCAGTGTGTTTGCAGGGTAGTGGGGTGTACGTGCAAATGAGCAGGGTGGGGAGCCCGGCGCCAGGGCAGGGAGCTAGTATACACGTGGCACGACTCAGTTGCGGGCTTGAGGGCGCCGGAAAGGTGGAAGAAACAAGAAGGGCTGAAGGGTACAGAGAGCAAGGTCGAGGAGCACGGCTGCCCGGACCTGCCGGCAACGGGGCCGGTGGGAGAGGGCACAGCGGCGCTCGCAAACCGGCGGCGGCTGGCAGGCCGCGGCCGGCGGAGGTAGTGTGCTGGGGTGGGCTGAAGGGGGCAGGGCTCAGGAGGAGCAGCAGGAGGCCTTGCGGGGCTGCGGCGCGGGCTGCTCGTTCAGCTGGATTCCGCCCGCTGGCTGCTGCGGCGCCGCAGCCTTGGGCAGCCTGCGGAGCGCACAGCGACGGGGTGGGGTGCGAGCAGAGCGCGGTCAGTTGAGGCACCTGTGCCAGCAAAGCGGCGAACTTGCACATGCGCACACTCACTGCATGCACCGAGCAACTTGCGTACCTGTCGACTCCCTCTTTTTGCACGCAGTCGCAACCCCGAAAAGGCATAATACACACGCACGCACACGCAAGCAAGGGCCTGCGCTCACTTGTCGGCCACCTCGTCAAAGAGAGCGGTCACGTTGATGTCCGCCTTGGCCGACGTCTCAAAGTAGCACAGCCCCGTCTCGGCGGCATAGGTCCGCGCATCCGCCTCGGGCACCTGAAGCGGTGAAAGGAAGCAAAGCAAGTTGTGGTGACAAAAGCCTTACTGGATCTCATAAACCTAGGTGCATGTGCCTGTCTCGCCAGCAGAGTGCCTGCGCGTAAACACTGGAAGTAAGCGTGGCAGAAGCGCCATGTGCTTGGAGACGGTTGTGTGGTGGTGTGAGGGCATGCAGGGCACAAAAGCCACTAGTCTCGGCGCTGGGCGGTAAGCACGATCAATGCACGTCGCTTGCTGCCCGCGCCTTGCCCCCTGCCCTGGGCCTGGCCCTGCCCCACGCAAGCCCACCTGGCGCGCCTCGTCCGCCAGGTCAACCTTGTTGCCCACCAGCGCGATGATAAGGTTGGGGTTCTGCACGTTCTGCCGTAGCTCCCACACCCACCTGCGCAGCGATCACAGGCAGGGTAGGCAGCAGGAGGGTGAGCGGGACAAGCAGCAAGGTGAGCCGGGGAGGAAGGCAAGCAGGCGGATCGAGCAGCAGCAAAAGCAAAAGATATGCACCGCTCGGCCCCGGACAAACACCCGCCCACCGTCCGGTCCAACAGCAATCCAAAGAAGGTGCACCCTCGGCACTCACTTCTTGGCGCGCTCAAACGAGGCGGGGTGTGTGATGTCGAAGACCACAATGGCGGCCGCCGCGCCCCGATAGTACATCGGCGCCAGGCTGTGGTACCGCTCCTGGCCCGCAGTGTCCCTGCGCAGGCGAGGGCAAGAGGGTGGGGCATGTGTGGGTGCAGAGCTGGGCAGTGCGTGGCTCGCAATACATAGCGGCCAGGGCAGACACTGACATCAAAAGCCTGTCCGGGCCGGCCAGCCAGTGCACAGGCAGTCCTGCTCAGGACTGCCCGTGCAGCCAGCCAAAGCGTCCCAACACCTCCCCACACAGGGGGGGGTGGGCCCACCTCCCCACACAGACACCAGACACCCAGACACAGGCACCGTCAGCCTCCCTCCCAGCCCCTCACCAAATCTCAAACTTCACGTGCTTCTCTGGGATGGTCTTCGTGAAGAAGGAGGCGCCGATGGTGGACTCCTGCAAACCAGCAGCAGTGTGGCACAGCAGGAAGGGTTTTCTAGCACGGCACACGGCATGTAGTACTTGTCATGCGTTTGCAAGCGCTGCGGTGATGCGCGCACCACCTTACCTCGCCTGCTTCTTGAGGCACTGCCCAAACTGCAGGTGCACGCGTCCTACCAACACCCCATATCACGGGATTGTGAACAGGTCTGACCGCCGCACATGACGCATGCCACTCACCCCTCGCATCCCACAGCACCACCTCCGGCACCGGCCCACCCAGTTCCGAACAAGAGCGCATCACGAGATCAGGCCCCACTGTACCCCAGCCACACAGCTCAGTATACACGCTCCGTCCCGCACAGAAACCCGCCCACCCGCCCACGCACCTGGTTCTCAAAGTACTGCCCCCGCACAAAGCGCTGCACCAGAGAGGTCTTGCCGCTGCCCATCTCCCCCAGGAGCACCAGCTTGGACTGCACCAGCTGCTCTACCATCATGCTGGCTTCCTGCTGGCTTCTTCTCTCGGTCTGGCACGGGCCCCCGAGTGCTTTGCTGCTGCAGGCAGCGGGGTGGCAGCGGCGGGCAGCGGGTGGGCAGAAGGGAGCAGAGTGCCGCCCAAGCAGTTGGGCTGGATGCAATGCTGTGCAGCCGGTCTGCTCGAGCCTGCAGCACAGCGAAAATGGTGAGAACTGGTGGCGGGTGCACCTAGGCCCTGCGGCACTGCGCCACGTCAGAAGTGCAAGGAGGGCCAACGCGGGAGCCACTGGTTGCCCTTGCCGCCGACTACCGCCGGCGGCCGGCACCTGGCTGCCAGCAAGTGTAGGACCCCCGACGCCACCTAGGCCGCGCCTTGACCGGCTCCACCTTGCTACCTCAGTGCGAGCGGCGCTGAGAGGCAGAGCAAGCCCCTGGCGCACCTCGAGTGACGGTGTGGTGATCGCTGTGGGACCAACTCCCTTGAACTGGCTGCTCTGCTGGGCTCGATCCGAGAAGGCACGGGCCTGGGAGAGAAGCGGAGGCGCGAGTTGTGTAGGAGGCGCGTCAGACTCGAGTGTGCGAGTCTCGGGCGGGGCGCCAAGTTATCGGATCAGGAGAGCACAGCTCGAGGGCCGTCAGCTAGAACGCGCGCGCAGTGGGAAAGGGGCATCGCAGGCATCGCAGCGCGCCTCGATTGACTGGAACCTGTCATGAGCAGCAGCAACCCAGTGCCTCCAGCACTCGGGATCTGTTGTATTTTCCAGTAGGAATGGGGGCTTTGCTGGCCGCCACCCACATCGCTCTGGCTCTCTTGGGAGCCCTGGCACTGGCAGGTGGCGTTGATGTTACAACAGGTGACAACTAGTGCTTCGATCACTGCAAGCTTGCCCCTGCTGTCGGGAGTCGCTGCCATCGCCGCCGCCGCTGCTGCCACCGCCTCTAGCTGCCGCCCCACACCTGCCGCCCTCGTGCCCGTGCAGACGCACCCTCCACACCTACCACTCTCTACCGCCGCGAACGACGCTGGAACGACTACGCCCAGCCATTGGCAGTGCTGGCGCTGGCGCAGGCGCCCACTGCCCTGCACTATGTGCCGGGCTGGCGCGAGGGCTCTGCGCCTCGCTTCTTGTGTGTCGGCGACGCCGCTGGCGGCCTGCTCCTGCTGTCCCCAGGCGGGAGGATGCTGGTGCAGCATGCCTCAGGTCCGCAGCTACTTGTGTCTAGCTGCCAGTCTGATTGAACACAATTACTGCTGCTGCTGCTGCTGCTGAGGGGTCAGCACCACTCGCTGCCCCCGCCACTGCCCCGCCGCTCGTTGCTGCACAACATAGGCGCAACCGCCGCTAACTTGCTCTGCTCCTGCGCTTCTCCTGGCCTCCCCGCAGGCACTGCCTCTGAAGTGACTGCCCTGGGCTCCTACTGTCTCACCCGCAACACCACAGTGCTCCTGACTGGGCACCGCAGCGGCGAGCTGCGGCTGCACCTGCTGCAGCACCCCGCCGTTAGCGCCGCCAGTGCCGGCGCGGGCTGGGAGGAAGAGGAGGAGATGTGGGCACAGGGGCAGGCAGGGGCTGGCAGCGGCGGCAACAGCGGCGGTGGGCCTGCGGCTCTGAGCCTGTCCCTGCTCGATGTGTTTCCACCTCCGGAGCTGCTGTGCACATGCGCTGGTGCCCAGGTGCCGGGCACGTGTGCAGCCGGCGCAGCGGCAGACGAGGGCGCAGCAGCGCCTGCCGGTTGCCCAGCCATCACAGCTGTCCAGGGGGCCGGGCGTGGAGGGGTGGTGGCCTCGACTGCTGCGGTGACGGATGCGGCGGGAGGCTTGGCGGTGATCAAGCACGGCGGGCCGGCGGGAGCTGGCGGTGAGTCGCTGCCTGCCTGCCTTGCCTTGCCTTGCCTTTGCACCGTGCTTGCCTACTTTTGCATCCCGTTGCCTACCCTTGCACCGCGCTTGCCAGCCGCCAGGGACTACAACCCCTTGCCAGTGGTGTGCAGCCACGCTGTTGGGCTGCCGCTTTCCTCCTCTTCCAAGAGGGGTGTGCCGCCGCCTCCCATATGCACCCAGTCATTCAACACACGCCCCTCCACTCGCCTGCTCCTCCCTGCCTGCAGCCCGCATCGTGCGACGGGTCACGCTGGGCCAGCAAGCCATGGCGTTGCGCCTGCCCAGTGCCGGCCCTGCGGCGGTGCTGGGCAGCAGCGGCGTTGCCAGTCAACCGCTCTCCATGCCGCCAGCCAAGGCGCAGCAGGGGCGGGACGCGGAGGAGGTGGCAGCGGGGGCGACGGCGGCTGCGTCCACTTCGCCTCTGTTCAGGCAGTGCCGCGACCTCAACGAGACGAGCATTGTGGCGGCAGCCTTTGACGCGCAGCACAGCAACCGCGCATTTGCGGTGAGCAGCGATGGCAGGCTGCTGTCGCTGGTGCTGGCGGGAGGCGACCGTGGCGCCCCCTCTGGCTGTTCAGCTCGCGCCACTGCCCCGCTTCCTGCCAGCCTGCTACCCATCGCAAGCAACAGCGGCAGCAGCAGCACTGGCAGGGGCAGCGCCGGCGGGCTGGGGATAGCCACAGTCCCAGGGTATGTGCTGGTGACAGCTGGCGACAGGCTGGCGGTGTTCAACTCCACCGCAGGGCCCCGCCGCAGCCCCAGGCTTGTTCTGCAGCAGTCCCTGGCCCCGCTGCTGGCGCAGTACACGGGCGAAGCACACGACGGCCCTCAGCAGGCGCAGCAGGGGCAGCAGCAGCACGTCGCGCTGCTAGCGTCCAGCCAGGCGCACGTGGCGCTCACCCTGAATGCCACAGTGCTCGCGCTATATGAGACGGTGCTGCCGTACCGCCCGCCGCAGCAACCCTATGTAGCCAGCATGGCATGGCTGCAGGTGGGCAATTCCAGTAGAAGCTCGGGCACACACGTGTGGACGGTGCAATGGAACTAAAGGGGGGTGCTGCAGTGGTGGTGCCCAAGTTGCCTGTGCTGCCGGTTTCCGCTGCGGTTGCTGCTCACCAGTCGCCCTCCCTGGCCTCCCTCCTGCCTTCGTGACTCGCTCAACTGGGCTGCCCTCCTGCCTGCAGCTCTTCCAGCCTGTAGCAATGGTTCTGGTGGCAGCAATCGTGCTGTACCGTGCGCGGTCTCGCCGCGGCGGCGGCGGGGGCGGCCGCGACGGCGGCGGCAGCGCCCTTGCTGGCGACCCTCGCTTGCGAGAGTTTGAGCGCCTGCTCAGGGACCCAATGGCAGGTGAGAGCTAGTTGGCAGCGGGGCTGGCATTGGTAATGAACCCGGCAGCTGCATGCCCGGGCCGGCACGGATTTGCTTTTCCTAAAGAGGGACGAGCAGTCAGGCAGGTGGCATAAGGCTTCCCGTGAAGGTGACAGTCACTGGGGCATGAATGCGGTGCCACAGCCCGCCCCGTGGCAGGCCTTGTGGGCTGTTACTTGCTCAGCGCGCCTCTGCCCCGCGCCTGCCGGCCGCCCCTGCATGAGCAGGTGCCGTAGCGCGGCGCCGCCCCGCGCCCGGCGGCTGGGATGCTGGCAACAGCAGCAGCGGGGGCTCTGATGTGGAGGACAGCCTGCTTGGCTCGCTGCCCCGCAGTGGCAGGCTGGATGCCGGGGGTGCAGCCGCCAAGACCCGCGTGGGCGGCCTGTTTGGGCGCGCGGCCAGCCGGCAAGGCGGCAACAACGGCGGCGGCGGCAGCAAGACACGGGACGCGCAGCGGCAGCGGGCGGCCGCCCTGGCGGCATCGGATGACCGGGCGACAGCGGCCATGCGTGCTGAGCTGGCGGGGGCATATGCGGCGGGCGGCGGCAGCGGAGCAGAGGAGGAAGGGGAGGGGGCGCTGCTGCTTGGGGATGAGCTGTCGCAGCTCAGGCGGCGCTTCACAGACACCCACCTCGCGTGACTGCCCCTTGCTGCCTTGATTGCTCACACACACTGCCCATGCTAGCTCGTCACGCATTGCACAAACTGTCCCCGCGGCCATGCCTCATGCCGCCACCCTCTGTGGCCACCTTTGTGACATTGGCTGCTCCAGAGTTTGCTCTTGTTGCATGTAAGAAAGGCAAGATGGGGTGGGGCGCTGTGGCCTGGCAAAAGAATGGGGCATATTGAGACCTGTTGAGCATGGGGCATATTGAGACCTGTTGAGCATGCCAGGCAAAGGCTACAAGGGTTCTTTTCTGTATCGTGGGGCCGGGGGCCAGCAATGCGGGGCAGGAGGAAAAGGCTTGCTGCAGGAGGCTTGAGGGGGGCTTGGAACGGTGGCCACTGCAAGTGCGAGCGAGGGAAACAACGGCGAGCAACACGTTGACAGAGGAAAAGATAGGAGACGGTGGTTTGTGAGCTAGCTACGTGACAAATGGGTGTGCCGCACAGCGCAGTGCTGGGAGGGGGGGGGGGGGGGGGGGGGGGGGAGGCCTTTGCCGACGGGGGGGCGGGACATGGGGTGCCGGTGGGACCACGGTGGTAGGGATGAGGTGGGTTGGGGTTGCGGCGACAGGCACACCAAGCCTGTTGACATGCTTGTTCAAATGCCTGTTTGCAGTGATGACGCGTTTCATTGCTGAATCGCGTTGTGAGGCACAGCGGAGCACAGCGGGCGCATCAATGTGGGGGAGGGAGCGAGGCAGTGTGGTGAAAAGGGTGCGGGTTGATGGGGGGCAAAGGCGCAATCAAAGGGAAAAGAGGATGGGGAAGAAGTGATGAAAAGAATCGGGAAATGCAAAGAGTGAGGAGCGTGGAAGAATGTGCGCGGTCATGGGACCAGGCGGTGTTGCGGGGGGCGGACCTGCCGCACATGGTACCCCACTGGCGCAGGCGGGCGGCAGCACAAAGCAGCGTTGCGGTAGTGGGGAAGGTCTAAAGGTCGCTTGTAAGGCGTCCAGCCGGTCCGGCGGCTGCGCGCCAGGGAGCTCTCGTGTTGTTTGTTTGTCCACAGCAAGCAGGCAGGCAGGCAGCAGCCCAGGCATCTCCAATAGCCTGCCGCCTATTGCTGCTGGGCCCCATCGACCGCGGCGGGCGGCGGGGAGCCCGCCGCGGCACGGAGGGCGCCGTCCACGGCTGCATGAGCAGCAGCGACGGCGGCCGCGCCCGCCTCAGTGGGGCTTCCTGTGGACGCTCCGGGCGTGGGCACGGGGGCGGCAGCTGCAGCCGGTGCGGCGGCAGCGGCAGCGGCGGCGGTGCCGGGGGCTCCCCCCATCAGCCAGTGTGAGATGCAGGAGGCCACTTCCTCCATGCGGGCGCACTCGTACCGCCGGCGCAGGGAGCGGTACTGGCAGCGCTTGGTCTCGGCATCCGCACGCTGGAAGGCCTGCAGGGCACCCACAGGCACAAGCGATGCGATATTCAGCACGAAGATCAGGCACGCCCACACACAGCGCGCGCACTTGCCTGCGCGCCTCCTGCCGGCAGGCATGCAGCCACACGGCTTTCAGTTGCGCAGAGAAGCCTGGGAGAGCTCGGGCAAGGTGCTGCAACCGCTGGGGCCTGGGCAGCGCGGCGGCAAACGGGCCAGGCAGGCTGCCGGGCAGGCCCCTCTTGCCCTGAGGCACAATGCACGCACGCACGCACCGTGAGGTAGGCGATGGCGGTGTTGCTGGGCACGGAGGGGCAGCGGTCCAGCATGACCTCCAGCTCCTCGTACATCTGCAGTACCGGGGATGGCAGTACAGGAAGTGGCAGTACAGAGGGTAGGTTGAGGGTTAGGGTTTGGGTTCCAGATCAGGGTTGTACCGCCGGCATTGCCGGCAATGGCATGGATGCAGGGCGGCACTAGAAAAGCATGCGGCCAAACTGCTGGCCGGCTGAATGCCCTGCGCCGGAACATGAGCTCTCGCCCAGCAGGCACATAGAAGCATGCACATGTTTCGTCAATGCAATGAAATGAGCAGCCAGCCCCAGGCACACTTGCCTGCTCAGTGCAGGGTTGCGCCGCCGGCTGCTGCCTCATCGCCTGCTGCTGCATCGCCTGTGCAGCCGCCGCCCCCGCCTGCTGCGCCGCATCTGCCCTGACTTGCGCATCCATCTGCTGCTGCTGCTGCTGCTGCTGCTGCTGCTGCTGCTGCGTCGGCAGCGGCAGGGAGGGCCCCGCTGCGCCGGCCGGTGCGGGGACGCTGTGCAGCGCCACTGGCGGTGCCACGTTGGGTGCCGGGTCGATGTTGTGTGCGGCACACAGCGCCTTCAGGCGCTGCAGCTCCGCCTCCAGCCACTGCATCTTCTCCTTTTGGCGCAGCCTGCAATCAGGGAATGGGAGAGGAAGGATGAGGGTTAGGCAGGTGGACGGGCGGGCTCCCGAAGGGCAAGTGCTCCTCAGCTGCGTCCTCCTCGGCGCCCCCAAGGAGGGACGCAGCAAACTCTCGACTGCTGAGGCCCCCCGCCCCATACCAGAGCTGTCGGCTCTTCGCCCTCGCGGCTTCATTCTGAACAAAATAAGTGCACACCTGAAGCGCTGCTGCGCGCGCCGGTTCTTCTCCTTGTTTGCGTTGAGCCGCTCCTCGCTGCTGCGCTTGCTGCCGCGCCGGTGCCCCTCCCCGCTGCCCTCCTCCCCGCTGTCCGTGCCGTCGTGGCTGTGGCTGCCGCCGCTGCCCACGCCGTGCTGGTGCTGGTGGTGCTGCACCTGCTGCTGTTGGGCTGGCGGCAGCATGCCTGTACCAGCGTTGAAGCCGTGCAGCGCAGAGGCCGCCAGCATGCCCTGCTGCTGCTGCTGCTGCTGTTGCAGTTGCAGTTGCTGCTGCAGCTGCCCGAAGCCATGGCCGTTGTTCATGGCCTGAATGTTGCCGTTGCTGGCGCTGTTGCCCAGCGGCAGGAAAGGGAGGGAGAGGCCCAGCGGGTTGGAAAGAGAGGCCAGCTGCTGCTGCATGCCCTGGGAGGCCGCTGCAGCACACGGAGGACGGCAGCGGCGGGGCAGGGGCGGGGAGGCTTTAGGGTGATTGCAATTTGGGAAGGGGTGATGCACGTGTCGCTGAAGTTATGACAGGGCCGGCCGAGCTGCCGGCCTGGCGGCACCGCCGGCGGGCAACGCTGGCGGGCATCTCCAGCGCAGCACCCTTAGACAGCGGCAGCCTGAGCGCTCACCTGCTACGTCCAGGGCTCCCATCAGCTGGCCGGCGTCACTGCCATTCACTGTCCCGGCAAGTCGCTGCCGCTTCGCCGCCGCCTCCGCTACCGCGGCCTGCTGCTGCTGCTGCTGCTGCTCAAAACCTTGCTTCTGCTGGTGCTGCAGCCCGGCTAGGAGCCTCTGCAGTTCATTGCCTGTGTTGAGTGAATCCAGGCCCGGCAGACCGAGGGACGCCATTTCTTGACTCAACCCCACCTCAACCCTCAAGTCAGGGCGAACCCGAGCCAACCGCAGCCCCGAAGCCTGTACAGCGGCGGGCTTGCCAAGTGAATTCGGGCGTGGGGTGAGGCGGGCGGGTACTTGACAGAGTGGGTCACGTCACACGTTTGGTAAGCCCAACGGAAAGGGTTTCCGCAAGACAGCCTTTGCAAGCAAGTCAAGAGTCAGTGCAAGCCTGGGTAAGGCGTTGCTAAGGTCCGCTCTGGACGCTGGGCAGGGTGCGCTGCTGGGCTTGCTGCGATGCGGCCGCAAAGATGCGCCACCTGGCAGGAATCTGGCTAGTGGGCTGCTGCTGCTCCCACAGGACTGATTCCTAGGTACTGTTCTACATGTCCGCTTGCATCACATGCTGCTGCTGCTGTGTCTTCATATGCGCAGCCCTCGCGCCTTCAGTGTCCCTCTCGGCAAGGCGGCCGTACCAGCACATCACTTTACACCCGAAAAGGGCTCCCGGTACAGCGTTAGGCAAATGTGTGCTGGGCCTAAGATTGCAATAGAACAACTCATGAAGGGCAAATTTGAAACAGGACAGCTGCTGCTGCATCCACGGCGATTGCCACGGCTGCGGCGTTTGCAGGTTGCGCTGGCCTTGCCGTCGTGCAGGCATCTCGGGGGGGCCTGTGGGCGTATGCCACTCGTCACACACTCCTGGTGATGGCAGCCAGACTGTGAGCCTGCATTCATGAATGTGGCAGAGGAAGGAGGAGGGGTATCAACAGAAAGGTGTCCCTCTTTCATGGGGGGCACGACTGGCGGCAGGGAGCCGCTGCCTAGGCTCCTACCCGTGCCCCGCTCCCTGGGCAGCTGCACCCAGGCAAGCTTGTTGGAATTCCTAAAGCACCAGGAACATGGCGTCCCGTCGCACCTGATGAGACACTCAGCAACACGGTTAAAGTCAGGGGTGACGCCGTGTCCTCCGCAAGCTTGCCGCCGCCGCCCAAGGGCGCCAAAGGCGGCAGACGCTGCGCCGCCGCGAGGGGGTCCACCGCCTGGAAATCGCCGTATTCACCCTCTGACGCACCGAGATGCCGTCGGGTGCTTCGGTAAGGAGCAGATGGAGCCTCGGAAACGTGCAGTCAAATCTCGAGATTGCGATAGCCCTAGGTGTTGTCGGGCCTGGGCGGCTTGGTGCGTATAAGAATGCTTGCTGCTAGCAGGTTCCACCTTCTAAGGACGGCGCCGTCGAGCGTAGTGAAGGTGGCGGCAAAAGGAAGCTCGTTGGCAAGGGCCATTCCCCCTGGCGGCAGGCTAGGGCGCTCAGGGACTGGGAAGCGGCTTGAAATGCTGCTGACGGGCAGCCAAGGATAGTCGTGCAGGAGCTGGCTCAGAATGGCTGGCGGCGTCGTGGGGCCGCCACGCGGGCCCAACCAGCGTGGCACAGCGTGCTGTGCAGTGCCGTGCCCGCGCCAAACGTGGGTCACAGGCTCCATTATCATGACCACAAAGCATGTACATGTTCTTTGCACGAACATGACTACACACTGCATCCGAGGCTCTCTTCAATGGAGTGCTTTTGCCTTGGCGTGGCAGGAGCGGGCGCGGCAGCCCGGTTGCACCAGAGCGCCGCATGCGCTTGAAGCCAGAGAAGCATCTCACAGCAATTAAATGCCCTTCTGCTGGCTTGAAGTCTCAATACGCTTTTCTACTCGAGGGGTTTCAAAGTTGTGGCGGGAGCCGGAAATCAGCATCGGCGCCCGCCTGGCGGCTGCTGTTTGAACAGGCAAGTTAGCAATGCCCGTTCGAGGCGGCGCTGCGCAATTGCCTCGCAGTTGGCTTATTGCTTACAACATGCAGACGCTGCGGGAGGTAGTCAAGTTCTGCCCCAGCGGCCCCCGCCTGCTCACGTCACTTGAGAGTGCCGGTCTGGTCGATGGCAGCGACATTCCGGGGCTGATCGCGGAAGTGATAAAAGAGAGCGGAGCTGAGGGTGCAGCAGCAGAAGCAGCAGCAGCAGCGACGGCGGCAAACGATGGGCAGCCGGCAGCTCCGCTGACAGCAGCGCCAGGAGAGCGCGCCTCGCTGGACGGCGCACTGTGTGTCATTGATGGACTCATGTTCCTGAGCCCCAGGTGCGCGCCGAAGTGATGAAAGCCCACCCGCCGCCACCCGCCGCCACCTTTGTCCCCCTGTCAACCTACCTGCCTCTGCAACGTGCAGGGGCAAGCAGCAGCTGGCTCTGTTCAAGGACTACCTGCTGGTGAAGACAGCCAAGCAGGATGTGGCGGTGCCGTGGGGTGCAATCAAGCATGTGGCGGTGAGCGCCTGCCAAGGGCGCCGCCGACAGACGGCAGTGGCCTGCGGTACAATGCCGCATGCCCCCGCCCAGCGCCTGCCCCTGCCCCGAGTCGACACCGTTTGTGGGTGCTGCCAACCCCTAGTTCAGTTACAACTTTGTTGGGTGCTGCAGATCATTGACCAGATCCCGGGGGACACCAAGGGCAAGGTGCTGCTCTATCTGGCGCTCGACAGGCAAGGCCCGTGAAGTGGAATGCAACAGTGGACTGGGTGGAGAGTAGAAGGGTGCCAAGCAGCGGGGATGCAGGTCCCCGTGCGGCAGGGAGTGCAGCTGCACAAGCGGAGAGGTGTGCTGCTGCATGGCCGGGTGCATCCGGCACAGTCGCTTTGGCTGCAGCGGCTCTGCTTCGCCATCCTTGGCAACACCCTCCCTGCCCCCCGCCCTCCGCCCCCGCCCACGCTCTGCACTCCCGCCTTTCTTGGCCCCCATGCCCGGCACTGCAGCGACGCCAAGGTGATGAACGGCAAGACCGTGCTGTCTGCTGTGGTCATCCAGACCACAGCAGGCGCCCAGCTGGACGTGGCCTCACCGCTGGACCCAACAGGAGGCAGCCGCCTGCAGGGGCCGGCCCCCGTGGTGCTCTGCCAGGCACTGGGGTGAGCGGGTGGGCGCCCGCTGTGCCGGAATGCAGCCTTCAAAAGTGTTTGCATGCCGTCGTTTCCTTCCTGTATTGCGCCTCGAGTGCCCATGGTCAAGCCCCGCCCGCCTGCCCGCTCGCCCGCCCGGCCCCGCCTGCCAAGCCCCGGTCAGTGCCTCCCCCTGCTGTTTGCCCACGTGCCGCCCTCCTGCGCTGGCTTGACCACCCACCGCTGCCCTGCCCCGCCCCTGCCCTGCTGTCCCTCCCTCTGCCGATCCATGCAGTGCGATACCGGGCGGCCCGGGTGCCGCCAGCTTTGTGAGCCCAGACCCGCAGTACTTCCAGTCCGCCAACCAGGCGGCAGGTGAGGTGGCACGCTGACGTGGCATGCTGTAGTGCTGACGTGGTACACTCAGTGCTGACGTGGCACACCGCGGTGCTGGTGTGTCGGGGGCCAGGGGGCCACCTGGGGGCCAGGGAAGGGGCGCACGTGGGATGGCCTGTCCTGATGCGGCTTGTGGCCCGTCAGTGATGCTGCCTCTGCACTGCATTGCCCCTGCTCTGCTGGCGAGCAGCGGCACGCTCCCTTGGTGCCCAGTTGAGCTCACGAATCTTACGTTGCCAGCCCACGACCATCACTGCACCAGCCACCTTGCCTGCCTTTCCACGTGCAGGCGTCAAGGCGCACGTCAAGGCGCGCGACGGCTTCCTCTACCCCCTGCCCTCCGCCCTCTGCTTCCTGGAAGCGGCAAGTACCGCTGCGCTTGGGGGGTGGGGCACCTCTGTGCCTGCCGTCTCGGGAGGGGACAACTCTGTGCCTGCCGCTTCGGGAGGGCACACCTCTGTGCCGGCAGGCCCCCTGGCTCTGGTTGGCCGCTTGGTGGCCCTGCAATCAACCAGCTGCTCGCTTTCCTCCCGGCCTTGCAAAATCAGAGTGCACAGCTGCACGCCACCTACTCCACCCACCCGCCACCCACTCTTGCACCGCGAGCCTGGAGCTGCACTTGCTGCTGCTCTCCCTCTCTCCCCCTGACCTCCCCCCATTCGCCCCTCCCTCCCTTCCTCCCTTACCGCCCGCTGTGCAGCCCCAGCTGTTCCTGCCGCACTCGCGCATCGCCAGCGTGGAGCTGATGCGTGCGGGAGGCACCTCCTCCACATTTGATCTGGTGGTGCACCTCAAGGGGGGCGCCCCCGCCGTGGAGTTTGGCATGATTGCGCGCAGCGAGGTGGCGGGGATTGAGGGTGAGGCGGCTGGAAAGAAAATGACTGCTGATTGGGGTTGGGAAAGGGAGTCCGAGGGGCAGAGAGGCAGGGGAGTTTGGCGTGGCTGCTCGAATCGAAGTGACGGGGAGTGAGGAGGGGGGTGGGCGGAGGGTAAGTGGGGGCGCGGTGTTGCGCTGCTCAGTGTGCCCAATTTTCAAGCAACCAGCAGCAGCGTTGCATTGCTATCTGCTGCTTACATACTGATCCCACATCATCTGCCATCCTGCACTTGTGCTGCAGACCACGTCCGCTGTGAGACCTGCTCGCTCGCCCACTCTCTGCCCGCCCGCCCACCTGCCTGCTCGCCCACCTGCAGACTACATCCGCAAGTGCCGGCTTGCTGTGGGGGCGGAGGCAAGCTCTGATGAAGAGGGCGGTGAGGGCGGCAGCGGCGAGGCAACAGCGGCAGCAGAGGAGGACGGTGAAGATGATGAGGACTCGGATGACCCAGAGGTGGGGTGGGGGTAGGGGTGTGGGTGGCGGGAATTGGGTGGTGAGGTCACCCCGTACCCCTCCTGCTGCTGCTGCTGCTGCTGCCCAGCTGCCGCGTATTGCTGGCATGGGGGGCCGGCCCACACCTGTTCCGGCCTGGTGCTTCTTAGTGGCACCGTCGGGAATATTTACAACCCTAACATCCAACCATAACGGCCGAGGATGTCAATGCCACCTCTGCCTCCTCCCCTACCTCTAATCTCTTTAAATGCCGGTCTCTGCATCTGACGAAAACCACAATGCTACCCCAACTGACGGGCAGGATGAGGACTTCAATCCCGTCAGCAGCTCAGACGAGGAGGAGGAGGAGGGTGACGCGGCCGCGGGGCAGCGCTCCAGCGGCGGCGGCAGCAGCAGCGGCGGCGCCAAGCGGAAGCGCTCAGGTGGGGAGGCGTGGCCCCGACTTGGACTGCACAAGCCCGTGCCCCGCAGCCTGCCGGCCTGCCTGTCTGCCTGTGCCCCTTGCCAGCCCAACCTGCATGGATGTCACCCCACCCCACCCCGCCACTCAGCACTCGTGATGAAAGCCCCCGCCCGATCGCTGCAGGGGGGCCGGCCGACGCAGCTGCCGCTGGCGGGGGGGAGGGCTCTGAGGGGGAGGCGGCGCTGCCGGAGGAAGAGGAGGAGGCGAGCTCAGGCGACAGCTCAGACGATGCCAGCTCAGATGATGCCAGCTCAGATGAGGATGATGAGGAGGATGGTTCAGTGGAGCTGGTCAGTGAGGATGACTTCTCCACCGGGCAGCTGCAAATCATGATCCGGGGCGAGGGCGGCAGCGGCGGGCAGCGCGGCGCCAAGCGGCCGCGCAGCAGCTGAGGGCAGCGGGAGCGCGTGCCGTGGCACTAGCCCCCTCCTTTCCTTGCCTGCCCTGTCCTCTGCAGTGCTCATTTCGTGCTGCCCAATTTACACGTTCAGTCCAATGCATTCATTTGTGACACATTCATTGCAATGCACGCCATTCATCAGATCAAACGTTGCGTCATACTCTCAGCAGGTGGAGGTTGAGGCCCAGGTGCAGCGCATTTCAATAACTCTTGCCGGGCTGTGGTGGGGGCAAGGAGCAGGCGGCAGCAACGCAACAGCGAACGGCAGACTTGCTGTTGGCAGGGTTGGAGAGTGCTGGACAGCCACGCAAGAGCGCAGCCTGCTGCACAGTTACCCACTGGCCACCAAGCAAGGCTGAAATGCCTCGCTGCCAGCGCAGCGCAGCCTCGGTGCAGTCGCCAGCCCGCTGCCGCAGCTGCTGCCAGCTCAGCCCCGCGCTCCCAGCGGCGAGTTGACCACGCGGTACACGGCCACAAAGTGCAGGAGCGCCGCTAGCGTGACGCACACGTGGAAGACCTCGTGGTAACCAAACACGTGGGGCACCGGGTCGGGGCGCCTGAGCGCATACACCAGCGCCTGG
The DNA here is from genome assembly GCA_029339195.1 of Micractinium sp. NFX-FRZ. Lineage (NCBI taxonomy): Eukaryota > Viridiplantae > Chlorophyta > Trebouxiophyceae > Chlorellales > Chlorellaceae > Micractinium > Micractinium sp. NFX-FRZ. Next base: position 24,400 of record JAPTJF010000080.1, on the reverse strand, counting down.
CCGGGCAGGGGAAGGGGGAAGGAGGGGACGGAAGGGCGTGAGGGGGAAGGATGAGCGGGCGGGCAGGCGCTGCGTGTGCGGCTGGAAAAAGCAGGCCAGACCGAAACGAGGCGGCAGCAGGAAGCAGCTGCTGCCTCGCCCGCAGTAAGCAGTGCAGGGTGCCTCACTGCCTACCAACTCAGCAGGAGAGAACTTCCAGAGCGGAGCATGCAGCCTCACCCGCGTCCACTACGCCATTCATTTGCCCCATCCACCATTTCCCCCGCTCCGCCATCCAAGTCCTCCCACCCGCCGCAACCCAAACGTGCACATGACGCCATCTGTCCCTCTACACCTCCAGCAGGTATGTGCTGCCTCCCGCCTGGCAGCGCCTCACACCAACTACACAGCACACTACACATTACTACACCAAACTAAATAGAAGGAGAGGGCGGCTCACCCCGACGGAGTAGATGACGCCGCCGGCAACGATGAGAGCCACGTCCACGCCCGCCAGCGCTGCCCTGTACTGCTGCACAAAAGGCAGTACCGCCCAGCCCAGCGCGATGTACAGCGTGGTGGAGAGGGCCTTGGGGGCGTGGGTGAAGAAGAGGCACTGAGACATGCCCGCCGCGGCGCCGCCCCACACCATGGACAGCAGGCGGGTGGACTGTATCACGAAGGAGGAGGGTTGGGGGGGTCGGGGGGTTGGAGTGAGGGGTGAGTTGCAGCGAGGGTGCAGTCGGGCCTTGGGAGATGGGAACGGCACTGGCGGGAGCGCTGCGCTGGCAGCACTAGCCAGGACACAAGGCAGGCAGGCAGGCAGGCAGGCGGGCAGGGATGCACCGCTGGTGTGCAGCACACCGGCCGGGCGGGCCAAGCATCGGTCGGGAGTGCACCACACAGATGGGGCAGAGCAGATCCAGCTCTCCAGCCGCCTGGCTGGCAAGCAACACTGCACCGCCCAACCCAGCACAGCACAGCGCAGCAGAGCCCAGCACAACCCAACCCAACCCAACCCAACCCAACCCAACCCGGCACAGCACACACGCCCTTCCCCGCTCGGCCCCACCTGTGCAGGCGCCAGAGCAACGAGGGAGAGCGGGGTGTTGGTTCCGGCGATGAGCATGAAGATCGCGGCGTGGTCTAGGCGGCGCATGCGGGCGCGCGCGTCTGGGGCCCAGTTGGGGCGGTGGTACAGCGCCGACACGCCAAACATGCAGGTCGTGCTGCATCGGAGGGTGAGTTGAGAAGTGCTTAGCATTGTTGCCGACACGCCAAACATGCAGGTCGTGCTGCAAGCAGGGCAGTGAGCAGCAGCAGCGAGAGTTGAGGAGTGCTTGCAACTTTCACAAACGCCGAACACGCAAGCACCATCAGGGTCCAGTGCAGGCTGCAAGGCGTGGTGAGGGGCAGGTGAGCAGTACACCGAAAAGCCAGGCCCTTTCTGGCGGCCCATGGCGGGGGGTAGGAGAGGGTTAGGAGAGGGTTAGGTGAAGGGGGGAGCGTGGCAATGACTCGAGCGGTTGAGTGAGCGAGCCTTGGCTGCCTCATAGAGGAAAGCGCAGAGCCACACGGTGCCACTTCTGTTGTCTGCCTCTGGCCCCAGCCAATCCATCCACGTGCGTGCTGTGACCGCCGCCAGCATGTGCTCAGGCAGGGAGGGTGCGGGCAGGCAGGCAGGCAGGCAAGAGGGGTGCTCCTCACCTCAGAGTGTACACCAGGCAGCCCAGGCGAGCCCGTGGGGACTGCGCGTCCAACACGAGCATGATGCCTGCGCAGTAAGGCGAAGCAAACCACGTGCGCTCAGAAAGCTGGCGACTGCACCGTGGCGAAGCTGGCGATGCGCGGACCGACCGGCGACGCCAAGCGACACGTTGTTGTTCTCCGCTCTGCCTCTTCCTGCCCTGCCCAGGGCCGTCACCTATGGCCAGCGCCACGAATACGGCGTAGTGGTGGATGGCCCCACGCAGCCGCGCCTTTGGCGGCTGCTGGTCTGCGCCTGCCTGGGCGTCGGGTGCTGCAGCGGGCGCTGGCGGCGGCGGCTGCGCCCCGTCCGCAGCCGCACGCGCCCGGCGCTTGAACCCGGGCTCGGACGACGCCATATTGCGCTTGCGGGGTGAGTGGGGCGGCCCAAGACGGCCAGGAGCACGGGAGACGGCGGGTAGCGGAACGTTTGAGAAGGACAGGCTCTGCGACATGCCCCGGAGGGAGGCAGAGAGGCGTAAGGAGGGCGAGGACGCGATCAGATGAGGGGCTCGCGGTCAGGCAGCGATTGTGAATGGCAGGACCATGCTGTCCCGTCGTCGCCCAGCGTGCCGCCTCCCGCCCGCGCCGGCGCCGCGCCCCGGCACGCTCACACCTCTAATGCCCGATGTCATTATGCAGTTTAAATATCAAGCTTGAGGTCACTTGAAGATTGACTGCCTTCACAATGCACAATGGACAGTGCAGCAGCAACAACTGTGCGCGTGCACCGCCGCCAGGGTGGCCAGCCAGCCGCCGCCCTGGGCCTGCCCATCCAGCCAACCAGCCAGCCGGCATCGCTCGTTATTTGTCCGTCCCGGCTCGACCGTGCTTCCGCAGCCAGCGCTTCGCATTGACCTTTGCAAGCGGCTCAGCTGCACCAAGCGCCACAGCGGTTCCGCCTCCTAGCCGCGTTCGCACTCCGTCCGGCACCCAGAGACCAGCAGCCGAACATGCTCGCTCAAGCTCACGCAGCGGCGGCCTTCGTGCCCGTGGCTCAGGCGGCGGTGCCGCGGCGGCAGGCCCGCCGCCAGCTCGTGGTGTCGGCCGGCCAGGGCTTTGCCAGCAAGCCAGCAAAGGCAGCGAGTGCCAGCAGCAGCAAGAAGGTGAGGTGCCTCACTTGCTGGTGCACCGGCCACGGCTGTGAGCTAGCACAAGCAACCGCTCAGCAGCCGCTGCCGCCCGGCCGCCTGCTGCCGGCATCTGCTCACCGCCCATCTTTGCTGATGTCCCGCCTGCCCGCCCGCCTGGCTGCCCGACTGCCCGCAGGCGCTCAAGCTGGCCCGTAACCTCGAGAAGGAGGTGGCGGTGCAGCAGCAGGGCGACGCAGCTTCTGATGACTGGATTGAGATGGAGGGCGTGGATACTGAGACCACGTTCCTCTCAAAGCCCATCAAGGCACTGATCCTCAGGACCGGCCGGGCGGTATGCCTCTACAAGGTGTGTGTGTGTGTGTGTGTGTGTGTGTGTGCGCGCGTGTTTGTGTGGTGTGCAGCAGGAGGAGTGTGCGCATGGCTGGCACAGGCACCGCAGCGCCGGTGGTGGGTGCTGCCACGTGGCGGCGCCGCTGCTGCGCACGTGCGCCCCGCCTGCACTGGTGGGTGCTGCGCCACATGCAGCTCCCTCCCTGCTCCCTTCTCTGAGCTCATGCCCCCACCCTGCCTGCCTGCACAACGAATGGCCCGCCGTGCACAGGTCAACGACCGGGTATATGCCAGCGACGCAAACAGCACCGCCTACAAGTATCCTCTCGCCGACGCCAACATCCTGAGCGTGAAGGTGATCCTTGCATGGCGGGGAGTGGTGGGAGGCGGCATCCCGGCTGGTGCAGAGGGGGCGCAGTTGATGTCATTGACGGTGCGCTCATCGTTCACCGCGACTGCCCCTTTGCAATGCTGACTCCCCATCCCACACTCCTCACCGGGCCCACTGTGCCGCAGGGCGAGGCGGCAGTGGAGGTGGCCCTGGATGGGACGGTGTACCGCCTGAAGGACGGCAAGGTGCGCTGCGCCTGCTGTGCCTGCTGTGGTCGAGTTGGGAAGCCGTTGCGGTTCGACGGAAATGGGCGCTGGCGGATTTCACCCGCCACCCGACTTCCAACTATCAAATGATACTGCTGGCAGTACGGCTGCATGTGCTGCTGGCATGGTGCTCGGCGAGGCATCAAGATGATGCCTGCCAGGCTACAGAAGCAAGCACGCAGAACCCTCCTACACAGCATACACCTCATCAACCCCCCAGGCGTGCGATTTCCGCTTCACAAGGTCACATCGCCTTGGGGAAAGGACGAAGGGGACCAGCCCTTACACCTCTTTCCCCCTGCGTGACCGCACTCCCGCACTGCTCCCCTGCCCGCTGTCCAGCCCCCCCCACACACACCCTGCCCCCCCGCACCCCCCCTCCCCCCAGGTGCTGAGCTGGTGCCCCAAGAACACGCTGTCCCGCAAGCTGCTGGGCGGGCTGAAGGACAAGAGCGAGCCAGTGGACCTGCCGGTGTACCCCGTCGAGGTGCGCGGCTCCAAGGTGTTTGTCAAGTTCACGACGGCATGAAGAAGAAGAAGAAGAAGAAGAAGAAGAAGAAGAAGAAGAAGAAGCAGGGGCACAGCGCGCACAGCAGGCGGCAGGCGACGGCCGCAAGCTGCGGTTGCAGCTGCAGTTCACGACGGCATGAAGATGCATGGGCACACCCGGCACCAGGCGACGGCCACAGGCGGTCGCAGAATTGGTGCGCGGCGGCCAGGCAGTTTTCGGCATGTTGGCAGCATGTCGAGTGATGTTCTGCACTCGCTGCGGTGACTGAGGACTGCGCCTGAGCCCCATCGTTCTTGAGAGCCGCAGCATGCCAGCCGGATTGCGGGGTGCACGTGGCAGGGCTGCGTTTGCATTCCGAGCACTGCTGCTGCACGTCATCCCCCGCGCCTGCGCTGCGCTGCGCCTGCACGATTGCTTCTCGCGTGCTCTATTTCATTTTATTCTTTACTGTGGCACGTGTCCGCCTGGGTACTTGGAGTAAGAAGAATGTAGGTGCAAAACTTGGTGAGGGGGGGAACAGGGGGGCGCCTGGCTGGCCCGGGGGCGGTGCACCCGTGCCGCGAGGGCACGAAAGAATGAAAGCGTGCGCAAATGAGTGCGTGCTGGGTTCAGGGGCGGTCCGCTCTGTGTGCGTAGGGAGGGGGAGGGCTGTGATGAGCTTTGGAATGTGAACAGGAGTGCGATGCAAGCGACATGGGAAGTAGCGGGAGGGGCAAGACGAGAGGGAGCAAGAGGGAGAGAGGGTGCAGGAAGGAGTGGGGGAGGGGGCGCCGTCCCCGGCTGCCAAGGCGGCAGCGTCATGCCTGCTGGTGCTAGCAGCGTGTGCAGTGCGCCATGCGCGTATGGTAATGCCGCGCAAGCCGAGGGGCGTCACTGTACCACAAGAGTGGCCTGCATGCCGGCGATGTAGTGGTCGTGCACAGCGCAGTACACTGGCCAACTGCCCGCCTGTGTCACCTCCACATCTACCTCGGTAGTCACCGTGGGCAGCAGCTCGGCGGTCTGATAGGCGGTCGACTTGCCGCGCAGGATCTGCGGGGCAGGGCAGGGCAGGGCAGGCGGGGGAGGGCGGGCAGGCGGATGAGGGGAGCGTTTGGAGAGGAAAGCGGGCATGCAGGCTGGCCTGCAACCGTGCACGACGCCCCGCACACAGCACAGCACACGCAACGCAACACGGAGGTGCACATGCAGCAGCAGCACGCTCGGCGCAGCGCAGCTCGCGCAGCGTGGAGGCACGCGTACAGCATGCACAGCACTGCACAGCACAACGCAGCACAGCACGCACTGCACAGCACGCACTGCACAGCGCACTGCACAGCACTGCACAGCGTGCGCACCTGGTTGGTAAAGACGGGTGAGTGCAGGTCTGCCTCGGAGCCCATGCCAACCAGGAGGAAGCGCACGGTGTCGCCCGCCTTGGCCGCCAGCCCCGGCAGGTTGCAGTACATGTGCCCGTTGATGGCATGCTTCAGGTTGGACTCGCCCCACGTGGCTGCAGGGTGGGGAGTGGAGGGTGGGTTATGATACGGTTACGTGAGGGCGAAGCGCGGTGCCACCAGAAATGGCGTGCTTCAGGTTGGGCTGGCCCCAGGCGCCTGCACAACACAAGGTCAAGAGGGTGAGCAGCATGACGGGTGGGAGTTAGGTTGGGGCGTTCAGTGCAGGCTGGCCGTGGATGGCAGGCGTGGTTTCAGGTCGGACCCTGAAGCTCACGCGAGGCACCTTAGAGAGAGGAAGGAGAGCGGGTGAAGGTTCAAGGTGGGGTTATGAGTTTTGAGGCGCGGCGCATCCCACCCACGAGCAGTCAGCATGCACCACCCGGCAGGATTCACGACAAGCAGGGTGCCAGGCAGCCGGGAGGTAGGCCGCCGCGCTGCAGGCCATCCACCCCCCCGCCCTGCTCACCTCCGAAGTCGGCGGTGGCGCCCAGCCCGGCGGCCGCCTTGTTTTGCTCAATGTAGGGGGAGGCGGCCTCATCGGTGATGGTGAAGAGCAGGGGCACCACGGCGGTCACGTTGGCGGGCAGACCCTTGCTGCACGGGTGAGGAGGGGCGGGCAGGGGAAAGGGGCTCGAGGCAGTGGTTGGCGGGCAGGCAGGCGATGCTGGAAGGGCTCGGAGGGCGCTCGAGCTACCGGGAGGCAAAGCAGCAGCCAGGGGTGCCGACCCAGAGCAGTCTCCCAGCACCCCGCGGCCACCAGAGCTCTGCTGCTGGGCCAGGCTGGGCGCGCGCTGCCAGTACGCGCCCTGCCATCCACCCGGGCCCCCAGAAACCGCCCACTCACTTGTTCAGCGCGCCCTGTGCGCCCACCATCAGCACGCCGACAAGGCCGGCGTTGGGGTGGGCCACCAGGTCGACAGAGGAGGTGTAGGTGTAGGCAATTGTGGAGAGGTCGCCCTCGGCGGGGCCGGCGCTGCACGGGAGGGAAGCGGGCAGGGGCGGGCGGCATAGGTTGAGAGTGACGCGTGTGTCGTGCTGCTTGCGCTGTCTACAGTGTTTCCACGCTGTCCGCCCACGTGTGCTTGCATGCTTCGCCCGGTGCCTGCATGCTTCGCCTGCCCCTGCGCTCACAGGCTTCCCCAGCAGCCGCGCCTGCACGCTTGTTGCGTACGCCCTGGCTCTGGCCCTCGCCCACAGCTAGCCCCCAAACGCAAACACCTGCCACCTGCACACACACCTCTCAGGCATGCAGCACAGATACCCCATGCCTGCCTCCACCCCATGCCACCCTCAACGCGCCTCTCAACCCCACCTCCTGTACACCCAGCGCACCTCTCGGGCACGTAGTACCGATAGGTGGCCTTGCCCCCCGGGGCCACGGGCGCCTCGGCCGCCAGGCTGGGCGCGCCGCCAGCTGGCAGCAGCTCCAGCCCTCCGTCCAGCATGATGTTGGCGGGGAAGGTGAGGTTGTTGTGGAACACAATCTCCAGGGTCTGCCCCACCTCTGCGGCAAGCAGCGGGCCCAGCATGCCCAGCACGGGCGGCGCGGCAACCTGCGGGCGGATGGGCGCGGGCGGGCGGGGCGGGCGGGGAGTAAGAGGGCGGAGGCAGGAGGGGCAGAAGAGTGAGAGGCAGACAGGGGGGTGGGGAGCGTGGGAAGGGGGAGGCAGATGGGGCAGGATTCGCAGCGTGCACAGCGCAGGGTGGGCACCTCCCAGATCTTATTCTTGGGGAGGCGGAAGGAGGACAGAGACGCAGCTGTGCCACTACCATTCCATCCCCTGCTGCCGGCCCCAGCGTCTCACGCGCTTACCTGCTTGGTGAAGGTTGCGTCGGTGTACTGGCGGTACACCGCCTTGGTGTACTTGCTGCCAATGGTGGCGTTGGTGCGCTCCACAAACACGAGCGCGTCGGGGCTGCACGGGGTAAGAGAACAGTGGGCGGCAGCACGTGTTGACGCGTGAGTTGGCTGCACACACAGGGCGGTTGGGGGCCCGCAGCAAGCGCTGGCTGCTGGCCCGCCCTCCCCCTCCCCCCCCGCGCTCCCCACCCCCACCCCGCTCGCTCTTGCTTCCTGTAACCCAGCTCACCCAAAGGCGGCGCCGGTGCAGGCGTCCTTGCCCTGGGGCACGTAATCCCACGCCACCTCCTCAGCCTGGACGAAGTAGCGCTTGACGGTGGCGGCTGCGGCGGCTGCGTCCTGGGTGGCCGCAACCTCGTCCGACGCCGTCACATTGATGAGCGTGCGCATGCCTGCGGGGTGATGCAAGTGGGGCGGGGCCAAGGCATGGGGCACGGCGCGCAGGGGTGGTGCAGGTGCCGCCGCTCCGTGCAAGTGCACTGTGCCAGACAAGCGCCGCCGCCTGGCTGCTCTTGATGCCCTTCTTGACCGGTGCTTGCGTGCACAACACGACACCCACACCCACCCACGCACCCGCGGACATGTAATCTGCCTTGCTGTACTGCACACACACAATACATGCCCACAACAGTACCACAGCAGTACCAGAGCAGTACCAGAGCAGTGCCCAACGAGCACCCACACCCACCCGCACTGATGTGGTCTGCCACGCGGCACTGAAGGATGGAGGTGCCTGGGTTGGCCATCACGACATCAAGGGTGTGCATGGCTCCAGGCATCATCCTGCATTGAACAACACACGATTGGCAGGACGGGCGGGAGGGGGACGGGTGGGCAGGGGTGGGCGGGCAGGCAGGCAGCGGTCGGCTGCAAGGGCGGGAGCGCGAGGTGCAGCACAATGTGGGCCAGCCGGGAGCGTGGCATGGCTGCCGGTCGCGCGGGCGGAGGGCTTCTAGTGAAGAGCTCATGCTCATTAAATCATTTGGTACTATGCACCGAGGGGCGGCGGGTTAGTTAGACCCTAGGTGCCTCCTCTACAGCTGAAGCTTCTAATCCTTGCTCTTGTGCCCCCCTACCACTCGTGGATCCGACGCACGCCAGCAGGCAAAGCAGGCAAAGCACGCGCGCGGGCAGCCAGGTGGCGCTGCAAACCAGCCAGCCAGCAGTTGGGCAGGCACGCAGGCAGGTGCGCTTGCCTGACCCACGGCACGCCGGCAGGCAGGCAGGCGGAAGAATGGAAGAACAGGCAGGCAGCCCGTGTGCGCTTGCACATGCAGGCACCAGCACATGCAGGCACCAGCAAATTTGCTGGCCCACTCACCCGACGGCGGGCATGCGCTGGTCCCCATCCATCAGCATCGACTGCCCCACAAAGTTGGGTGTGTGCAGGTCCACTGCGAAGGCAAGGACAAAAGGGCAGTCGCGTGTTGATCATTCAGCAGGGTAGAAGGGCAGCAGCTGTGAGCTGGGATGAGTTGGAGAGCTGGAGGCCTGTCGGCCCTGCATGCTGGCGGGGGCGAGGGCGCAGGCAGCACAGCACGCTCACCACCCGCTTCCGGCTGGCTGAATGAGGGACCACCAGAGCGCCACGTGCCTCTGCACACCTGTTTTCCTCGCCATCCCCGTGCCTGCACCCCTTCCCATGACTGGCAGGCCTACAACACAGGCTGACGTTGGCTCACCCTCTGTCCCCAGCGACATGATGTGGAATCGCACGCGCTCGCCCTGCTTGAAGGTCAACACATCCATGTTGCAAAAGGTGAAGCCTGCGGGAAAGAAAAAAGTGGAAAAAAAACGTAATTTATTGGTTGAATTGTTGAATTGATACTATCAGTTGCGACGCCACGTCAAGGGCTGTGAGGCAGCCAGCCAGTACATTCATGCTGCAAAAGGGTGAAGCCTGCAGGCTGGGGCAGTGCGGAGCAGGTGCGGTTCACACACACTAGTTGAGATGCACGACCGTCTTGAGGAGAGGAGGCAAGCACAGCCGCAGCGGTACCACCTTGCCCACCAGCGTACCGGCCTGCCGACACGCGCCCCAGACCCCCTCCAAGCCTGCCAAAACACAGCCGCCACACGCGCCCCGACCAAAGCGTGCACAGCAGCTCACCATTGATGGCGTGCTGCAGCATCGGCTCCTCATACCCCTCCTCCTCCTCCTCCTCCAACAGCCTCCTGCGCAGCTTCCTGCCCGCCTCTGGTGCCGGCGCCGGCGTGCCGGCGGCGGGCGTGGCGTTGCCGCCGGCTGCGTCGGCCTGCTGCGCCAGCTGGAGGGCCATCGCCTGCTGCCCGGCGAAGGCGCCCTCGGCCACAGCCTCCCAATCTGGAGAGGGCAAAGGAGGGGAGCCCCGGCGGGTGTGGGTGGCGTGGTGCAGACGAGTGAACCGAAGGGGCAGAGGCAGCGGGGCCGGGTGCAGACGTTGCAGCGTACGCAGCCCTGCTCCTGCCTGCCTCACCACCCCCACCGCCTTGCACCTGCACGTTCAAAGCTCCAAACATGCGGTGTGGTTGGCGGTTTCCCCCACCCAAACCCTCGTGCACACACCCGTGCGCCCCCCCCCCGCCCCCGCTCACTCTCGATGGTTGTGAAGCCCATGGTCTGAGCGTTGACGTCGGCATAGAGGGAGCCCACTTCGTTGAAGATGCTGAAGAACAGGACAATCTCCCTGCAAGACGCGCAGGAACGAGGGAGATGGGGGAGGCAGGGGGCAGACGGAGCCGTCAAGCTGTGGAATGAACAGGGATGTGTACGGCGCGAGGACCCTGTTGAAGGATGCTAACAAACAGTGGGAGACAGCAAGTGAACCTTGCCAGGGCAGCTAGTGAGGCTTGCCAGGGAGCGGCGAGGCAGAGGCAGGCCGCCAGGCTGTGGGTGGGGGCTCAGGGCGGGGCGGGGCGCGCAGGTGGGCGGCCACGGCGGGTCCCCGCCGCCGAGCCCCGAAGCTTGCCCACCATCAATGGACCAATTGTATTTCGGATATTGTTGCTGTCTGCAGCCTCTTAAACAGTTTAAAAAACATTCTCCAAGTATTATATAAAAAGTTAGAATGTAACTTGCCCCCGGCGCGCACCTGTCCACGTCAGTGGCGGTTAGGTCCTCCTTGAGCGAGCCCTTGCGACCAATCACAATGGCGCCCACCAGCCCAGCATACACGTCGGCCACCTCGTCTGCAGGCACACGGGAGAGGGCACAAGGTGTGAGGAAAGGAGGGAGTTGCGAGGGAGGGCGTGTCGGAGCCAGGCGGCCGGGTGGGTGGGCTGGCGCCACAGCAGGGCGGTTGGCACAGCAGGGCGGCACGGTGCGGCGAGTGGTGGGTTGTGTGGTACGCGCAGGCAGCAGCAGCAAGGCAAGGTGCAACTGATTGCTCAAGGCAAACAGCCAAGCCACTGGCGCGTGGTTGTGGTACATGCTGACAATGCCGTGCCCAATCTCTCAACCCTTCATTCTTCAACCCCTCAACTCACTGGTGTGGCTGTGGTACATCCAAACAATGGTGGAGGGGTCTGAGGGGCCCGGGCCGGAGGTCTCATGCACCTGCGCCGAGCAGGCAAGGGAGGGAGGGGCGAGGGGCCGGCAGCACAGCAAAGCAGAGGCTCAGGAGACGAGGGGCGCACTTGCAAGGCAAAGTAAAAGAGAGTTGCTGACTTGCACCGCCGACGCAGCGGGACCAAAGCGTGCAGCTCGCATGCCAAGAGTGTGCGTGTGTGTGGTGCCAGCAGACCAGGAGCATTGAGGCTTGAGTCAGCGCTGGCGTGGCGGGCGGCACCTGGGGTTGGTCTCACCTGCCAGGTGTATGTATAAGTGGTGCCGGGCTGCACATGGTCATCGGCCGTGTCGGCGCCTGCAAGGCGAGGGGCAGGTGGGGGGCAAGCCAGCGCGCTGCTGAGCTGAAGTGTCCTCCAGGCGGGCACAGCACAGCGCACACAACACAGCCCCGGGCCCCCGCACGGTGCCACCAGAATGATCGGGAGCCCGCTGCAACACTCATTCCAGCGCCTCACGTGCCAACAGCCGCGCCCACCTGCCCATCCACCTTCCGGCACAGCCCCAAATCCACTCACGCCCAGCAGGCCAAGCATGCAGTGCAGGCATGCCGTGGACCCACCACTCACCCATGGTGCCATCAAAGTAGGGGGAGCCCTCGGAGCTCTTGAGGTAGGCCACGCCATGGGGGTGCATCGTGGCTGCAGCGGGAGGAGAGAAGCGGCGGGCGTTACACACAGGGAAGGGAGGTTACGCGGGTAAGTCCACGTGCACTCGCTGCCGCAGCAACGGCACTGGGGCCCTTAGGCACGCCCCAGGCTGGCCAACAGGGCTCCGCAGCTGTGTGTTAGCTGCCCTGTTGCTCATCTGGGAAGCACAGGGAGGTGTGCCAAGGCCGCCTCGGGTGTGCCTCCCACCCCAGCATGCACAGCACGCGAGCATGCCGGGCACGCACCCCCCCGCGCCAAGTATGCTGGCAGGTCGTCAATATCTCACCCGGGAAGCGCAGGGAGTTCTTGAACACAACCTCAATGGTGTCTCCCACCTCGGCACGGAGGGTGGGCCCCATCAGGCCCAGGGTCTCATCGTCGGGCCTGCACAGCATGGCACAGCATGGCACGGCACGGTCAGGTCAGGAGGGCAGCGCCCCAGCAGGCCCAGGGTCCCGCCGTGCGTGCATGGCACAGCACAGCGTGGCCGGGGGGCGCCAGGGCGCATGTCCTGAGGGGGTCCGCGGGGCGGCGGCTGCCGCCCCCGCCGCACCAAAGATTGCACAAGCGCATTGCAGGCGCGGGAGGGCGCTGTGCAGGCCGGCTTCCAGTTGCTGCATCGCGTCGTGTGAGGCACCAGCACGCCGTCCGCTGTTCTGGGGTGCGCCCCCCAATGGCGTCCCACAACAACTCAAGCACATGATTCATTGCTCACATGACTGCCTTCTTGGTAGTGAAGGTGTCATCGGTGTACTCAATGTAGCGAGCCTTCTTGAACCTGCGGCAGGCGGGCGGCGGAGCAGGTGGGCGCACGGCCAAGGGAGGCAACGATCAGGGATCGGGCACACTTGCCTCTTGTGGGTCTGTGTCGGTTTCGCTGTGGAAAGACATGCTGTAAGCCCAAACAAGCAGGCAAGCATGCGTGGCAGGCAGGTAGACGGGCAGGCAGGCAGGCTATTAGGCAGGCTATTAGGCAGGCAGGCCAGGGGACCTAGTGCGTGGTGGCCGGCTGCACGCGACGGCATGGCCCCGCCCCCGCTCCGCCCGCCGCGCGCCCCGGCAGCCGCCCCGCATGCTCACTTGCTGCCCAGGCTGAGGTGGGTGGGCTCCGTGAACACCGCCTGCTCGGGGGTCCACTCCAAGAGCTCGCCGGTGCAGAAGTCGCCACCGCGGGGGGCAAAGTCCCACTCCACCTCCTCGGCCTCAACATAGTACCGCCTGCGGCAGTACAGCAGGGCAGCTCAGCGAGGCATTACAGCGGTACAGTGGTCGGGGCGGGGGGAAGGGGGCAGGCCGGCGGGGCAGGATCCACGTCCGCTCGTCGACGCCCGTGTAGCGCAGCCTACAGATTGAGGGACGTCTGCTGGGAGGTGCACAGCGCCAGGGGCAGCGGCAAGCGCCCACCCACGCCTACCAAGTGCTGCCCTCCGGCTTGCTGCTGCTGCCGCGTGCCAGCTCCCACAGGCTCTCCAGTACTCAGCTTCACCCACCCCGCTGCCCTACCATTGACGGATGCCACGAACCTGACGACGCCGCCCTCCGGCTTGCTGCTGCTGCCCGCCAGCTCCGGCAGTTCCTCATTCCTCTTCACCATGTACATCGCCTTCATGCCAGCCATGATGTGGTCGCCGACGTGGCAGTGCATGAGCCAGAAGCCTGCAGGAGGGCGGGGTAGCAAGGAGGGTGTAACGAGGTGGCGCAGTGGTGAGCCACCCTCGAGGAAGTGGTGGTGCATGAGCCAAGGCGTGTGTCTCCCACCACCTGTCCATCCCGCCTGCTGCCCTCCCTGCCTGCAAGCCCACCGCCCACCCCTGCTCCCCCCGCCTGGCAGGCTTCTGGCTGCTGCCCTGCCGCGTGGTGTGCCACCCTCCGTTGAAACCATCCCACAAATGGTGGAACAAACACACACTCTTGCACAGGGTTCTGTGCAGCAAGCTTGCATCGTGCAGGCTGCGGGCGCCGCAGGTGCAACATCCACCATACCACCACGGACCGAAGCAGCTACACCAACAAACAACCCCACCCCACCCCGCCCTGCCCACCCACCTGCGTTCTCTGTGCTGAACTGCAGGCTGCGGGTGGTGCCGGGGATCATGGAGAGGTGGTCGGCGCGGTGGCCGTTGCTGCAGGCGGGGGGCGGGCGGAAGAGGGTGGAGGGTGAGTGGGCTGAGGCAGACGAGCGGTGCATGGTTGTGAGGCGAGGGGAGATGTGTGGCACACATGGCAGGCCGTTGGAAGCGAGGTTGCTGGATCACACCTCCACCCGGCGCACTTCTCCTTGCGGAAGGGCAGGAAGAGGGCGCAACAGCTGGGCCAAACCCTACCTCCAGAGACAGAAGAGAACCCGCCCCGCACTGCTCCCTCACCCGAAACCACGGCAGCCCAAACTCGACACCCCTGTTGCAATCCAAACCCAAGCCCGCCCCTCTTTTCTAAACCATCGAGACGACATTTTAAAGGTTTTCTTGATTCTACACTTCCCAGGCGCTCACTTCAGGAAGGTGTTTCCGTGGAGGTGCAGGTTGTGCATGTCCGTCTCGCTCCCCAAGCTGGCCATGTGCCAGCGCACCCTGCAGGGGGGGAGGCAGAAGAGGGCGGGGCGGGGTGGGCGCAGGCATGAGCGTGTCCATACGTGCGGGGGTGTGGAGTGCTTGTACGCAGCGTGCTGCCGAATGCTCGCAAGTGAGAGAGACATCCACAGCACAGCGGTGCATTCATGACCAGGCATCTCAGCCCAGCTGGATGAGCCGGAGGGGGAGGTGCCACTGCACTGCTCGCCCCTGCCTCCCTGCCACCACCACCCACGCACCTCTCTCCCTGCATCACGCTGCGTCACGACCATGCAAAGGGGTACCTCTATTCGCCTTTATACTCAAACCCACCACCCGCTGCACCCAGCGTGCCTCCCCCACTCCCGGCCACCACCAGCCGCCCACGCACCGCTCTCCCTGGGTCATGACCATGCCCGGGTTGTTGCAAAAGATGAAGCCGTTGATGGCGTGCTTCAGGTGGGACTCCATGAGGCCCGCATCTGTCACGCCCATGTCGACTGCAGGCAGAAGGTGTGGCGGAGGGGTGCAGGTGGAGGGTTGTGGGTGGTGGATGCACAGGGGGGGAAGAGGGGGCAGGTAAGGCGCGGCTGCCACAACCTCTAGCTGCTCACACACACACACACACGCCACTCACGTGCGGTGCGGTTGGCCAGGTTTTGGTCCAGGAAGGGGCTCATGCCCTCGTCAATGACCTATGAGCGGGGAGAGGCACACAAAACGATCGTAACCAAACCACGACACAGTGTACGTGCGGGCACAGAAGGAACATATGGGACGGGAGTCTACAGACCCACCGCACTGCCCCTTAATCCCTAGCCCATCCACACACCTGGCACTCCCACAGGCAGCACCGTGACGACGCTCTGCTCCCGGCCCTCCTCCCCACCCAGGCCCCACCGCCCCACCCGCCCCTTGCCCTTTCCACCCCCGCAGCCCTGCCAGCCGACCCACCTGCAACAGTGTGATGATGTCGCGCTCCTGGCCCGCCGCCACGTCACCCGTGTTGACCTCGGGGGTGTTGCTGCAGGGCAGGGTTGGGCGGGCAGGCCGGCAGGTGGGGTGAGCTGGCTCGTTACAGGGGCCCAGATGTGTGAGCACGCATGACCCAGCCGCAGCTGACAACGCGGGCGGCGGCCCAACCAGACCTTGCATGCACCTCGCACCTAATGAGGAGAGGGCCCACAAGGCCGGCGTTGCCGTCGGCCACCAGATCAGCAGTGGACCTGCACGGCACTCAATGCGGCAACAGTCAGCAAGGGTGCCCGGATGTGCCAGGGGAGGTGGCAGCAGACTGCCCATAAGCCCAGCCAATGGCTTGCCGGATGCCCTTTGCCCACAGCCATTGGACCCGCCACACCCACATACACATACACACTGCTAGCTCCTTCCTGGCTGCCCCCCACCAGCCCATCTACCGCTGGCTGCATCCTGGCTGCGCCCACAAACCCATCCACCGCTAGCTGCTTCCTGGTTGCCCCCCACCAGCCCACCCACCGGTAGAGCCAGAGCTTGGCTGAGGGCTCTGTGGGGGAGGGCCCCGCGGCCACGGGGACGAGGAAGCGGTACGTCACGGTGCTGCCGGGGGCGGCGGGCACGGCGACGTCGGTCGCCGTCACATTGGCACCGGCAGCGGCAGCGGCTGGCTGGTAGGGCTGCAGGCCGGCGGGCTCAAGGTTGACTGGGAAGCCAAGGTTGTTTTTGAGGACGATTGTGACCACCTGGCCCACCGCCGCACGGATGATGGGCCCCAACAGCCCAGTGTGCTCCTCGGCCTCGCTCTTGGGCTGCACCGTCTGCGGGCGGGCAGGTGGTGGGGGACAGCACAGGGAGGTGGCACAGGTGGGAACGGAGGGGCTTGAAAGAAAGCGTGGCCGGCAGGCGGTGGCGAGAACGGTTGGAGTGCGAGCAGGGGCTGGGCAGGCGGGGGAGCGTGCGCGCGCGCGCGCTGCGCACGCTCAGCGCATGCGCGTCGCATGGACAGCGGCGGCGAGCGGGTGGACGCCAGTTGGGGACGGCTGGCATGCAAGTGTAGGAGATCCGGCGGAGGCAGCATCAGGCAGCGGGCGGGCGGGCCTGTAGTTCGAGCCGGGTCTCTACAGCTGTCAGCCCACGAGGCATGCAGCGGGGCGGGCGCCTGCCTGGAAGGTGTCATCGGTGTACTGCCGGTACTGCGCCTTGGCATAGCTGCTGCCCACGCCGAGCTGGGTCCACAGCGTGGGGTCCCCTGTGGGAGGACAGGGACCTCGATGTGTTCCGGATCATGACAGGCGGGGGTCACGAGTCAGGCGGGGCCTTGCCTCCACGTGCCGCTCCAGCGCACGCCACCCTGGCACCCGTCCACCAGCTAACCACCCGTCAAAGAAACCTCACCAGTGAACTGCTCGCCGGTGCACAGGTTGACGCCCGCGGGGGCATAGTTCCAGGTGACCTGCGGCGGGGCGGGGTGCGGAGCAGGGGCGGGCAGGCAATCAGCGTCCCAGGACGCCATGCATGCACCCATGCTCGGCTGGCAGCGGCATCCCAGGATCTGTTCCCCGCTGCGCCCCGGAATCTCGAGCATCACAAAGTGCTCAGTGCCACGCAGGGTGGCCCAGAGGGCGCGGCGCAGGTGCTGCGGGTAGGACCAGGCTACTGGCGTTGACCGCCCCCGCCTACCTGGTCTGCGCCAATGTAGTAAGTCGGGCCGGCGGGCGCCGCCTGCGCCGCCGCTGCTGGCAGCACCGCGGCTGCCACTGCCGCCACCAAAAGCACGGCCAGGCATGCCGCTCTGCTGCGGCTCATCATGCCTGTGTGTTGTTGCCACACTGCAAAAGGCCGTCGCTCCGCAGCAAGTCGCCGCTCTCTGCCGCCGGCACCAAGGGAGCAGCAGGGGAGGGCAGCGGAGCAGGCTAGAACAGCCCACCAAGCGCAACGAGTTCACTCAGAAAGTTTTCCGAACAAATGGGCTGGCAGTGCTGTGCACACCCGGCGACAGGCCAGCGTGCGGAGAGCGCGTGCTGCAGGCGCGCGCCTCCAAAAGGGTCAGCCTCTGTGCTGCGACCGGACCAAATTATCCACAGGAGACCGATGGTATGGGCGATGCGCCGTGCGCCAGAGGAATTGGTCGCCTTCCGAGCCGGCCAATGGCGCAGCGCGCCCAGCAGGCGTCCCAGCAGGCAGCAGGGCAGCGCCGCTCATGGCCAGTGCACCAAGCACCTAGAAGGGCCGTGCCTGCGCGTCACCTGGCACGTTCACCTGTCACTTCAGTGGGGTCAAAAATGATAACTTAGTGCAGGAACAGGCAATTCATGTCGCAGGCTGTGAACGGCTTGCGCCCGGCTTCCCTCGCTTGCGCCGGGCCTTGCCCCCGGCTTCCCTCGCTTGCCTGCCCTTGTGCTCACAAATCAGCCAGTGCAGCCGGGCTGCATGGGCAAACGAGCAGCAAGGGGAACCTGCATCCCCCTTCTTTCGGCCTCCTGGAGATGCCCTGGATCCACAAAGGCACTTCTGGTCTCATCATGCAGAAGGACGCTCACGCTTACATTTAAAATAACCCAGGTGGTGGGGGATAGATAGGCGGTGGCGCGTGTGTGTTAAGAGAGGTGCCGGCTGCAAAGCCAGTACAGTGAGTGGCAGATGTGCTCATGTTCGGGCACCCTGCCAGAAAAAGAAGGAGAAGAAGAGAGGGGGCCTGAAGGTCGGTCCTGAAGATGGCGACGGCTTGATGCATGGGGAATGACAGGGGAAGCGGCTTGCATGATATACAGTGATTGGGGCAGGAGGGGTGCCAGGGGGTTGG
Organism: Micractinium sp. NFX-FRZ; assembly: GCA_029339195.1. NCBI lineage: Eukaryota > Viridiplantae > Chlorophyta > Trebouxiophyceae > Chlorellales > Chlorellaceae > Micractinium > Micractinium sp. NFX-FRZ. The sequence goes on along the minus strand of JAPTJF010000080.1, from coordinate 6,319 downwards.
TCTATTAGCCGGGCCAGAGGCAGGGAAGGAGGCCTGGCCAGTTGCAGCGCTTGCTGCCGGGCACCGCTATGATACAGCCGAGCTGGGTTGTTGGGTTTCGCATGTGGTGCTCACAGTTGGCAGTGGAAAAAAGAAAGACACAGGAGACTCCAGGCTGGTTGGAGGGCAGATGGCGCCAAACCGGGGGGGTTCAGAGTGTGGGGAGGTCAGTTGGCGCCACGTGAGATACCGGCGTGCATGTGCGGTGGATCCTGCTGCACACGGCTCCAATCCTGGCAGCTCCTGGGGCCCCAACCCGCCACACGCCTGCCGTCGTGCATCTGTCGCCTGCCGCGGCGCCCGTCAAAAGGATATCTGCCGGCAGCCTCACTCCTCCACGGGCTGCAGGAGAGAGGGCAAGAACCGGGAGCAGCGGATGATCCCTTGCCTGCTGATTGATGCCACGTCACACCCGGCAAGCAACTCCAAACCCTCCTGCCCGTCGGCGCGCCCTTGTTCATCCCCCGCTCTGAACTTCCGGTCGGCCTGCCCGCCACTCGTCCCCCCAGGCAAAGCAAGTAGAGTTGGTGCAGGTTGAGCTTCACCAGGAACAGCAGTCCCGGGGTTGCGACGCAGATTCGAAACGAACCACGTGCTCTGGCCACATGCCCAGAACATGACGCAGTTCCTGGCAAGAACACAACAAGCAGCCCAGTGCCATGCCCAGCACGGGCAGCACCCCCTAGCACCCCCTAGCACCCCCCAGCACCAGTGGACCCTCCCACGCCTCACCTGGAACAGCAGCACGAGAGTTGTGACGGAGAAGAAGCAGCCGAGGGCCATGACCAGAATGGGCAGTACCACGTCGTAGGCAACCAGCATGGCGGGGTGGCGGTACTTGCGGTACGCGTACAGCAGGCCGGGGGGCGCGTCGGGCTGGGGCTCCTGAACGAATTTGGGGGAGTTGGGGCCGCCCTCGCCGCCGCTCTTGATGCTGCTGTCCAGGGCATGGCCCCCGCCAGCAGCAGCGGCGGTGGTCACCGTGGCTGCCTCGGCGCCGGCCTCGGCGCCGGCCAGGGCGGCGATGGAGGCGGCGGGGAGGCGCGCGGAGGGCGGCAGCCGCATGCAGCGTGCCCTGCGGGAGCAGCGGCGGAGGGAAGGAGGAGGGGGAGGGGTCAGGGATGAGCAGGAGGGCATGGCATAGCGTGGCAGAGCATGGCAGAGCATGGCATAGCAGGCTGCCTGCGTGGCAGCTGCCGTCCGTGGGGCCCAAGCGAGCACGGCGGAGGAGCAACACAGCATGGCGCAGCACAGCATGGCGTGGCACAACATGGCCCGTGTGCTGCCAGCCCCGGTCAATGGCAGGAATTCAATTGTAATGCACTCACTTGCCAAAGAAGAGGGCAAAGTGGATGATCACGGGCAGGATGTAGGAGCACATGGCCACGCCTGCAGGGGTGGCAGGGTGGGTGCGGTAGGGTGGGGCGGCTGGGCAAGGTTAGAGAAGGGCAGCAACGGTTGGCAGCCCGCGGGCGGGCTGCAGGGGCACATGGGCACACCTGCAAGGGAGGGTTGGGTGCGGTAGGGTGGGCAGCGCGGCCAAGCGAGGCCAGCAGGGCAGCCAGCCGAGTTATTAACGAGGCCTCCGACACGAGTGCTCCCCCGCCCGCTGCCCCCGCTGTGCCCGCTGCGCCCCACCTGTGGCGCCCGTCACGCTCAGCACGGTGCCCGACTTTCCGGGCACGCCCAGGGCGACGCCCAGGCAGGTGAGGATGGTGATGAAGTTGCAGATGAAGCGCTGCACCCAGGGGCGGGTGAGGCCGGCGTAGTCGCGTGGGAAGAGCTGGCGCAGCCAGCCGTCGACGGTGTGGTTGGTGGCGTGGAAGATCGGTGGGATAGAAATACTGAGATAGACTGCGGGCGTGGGCAGGCAGCAGGTGAGGTGGATGGGGTAAGGGGCGGGGTAAGGGAGGGAGCACGGCGGCAGGTGCGGCGGCATGCAGCCAGGCAGCCAGGCAGCAGCAGGCGCACGCGGTCAGGTAGGATAGCGAGTTCCCTGTGGACCTACTTGTGATGACGAGGTTCATGATGAAGGTGCCCACCCCCGGCAGCCAGATGTTCTCCAGAATGTTGTCGCTGGTGTCGGTGGCGCCGTACCTGCACCACACACATGGTGGGCGGAAGGGCGTGTCAGAGCGGCGATGATCAAACCGGCGGGCGACGCGGCTTGCTTGTGGGATGTTGCCGCTAGCGGCAGTGGCGTGGTGCACAAAGCCTCGCCGACAGACGGAGATATTGTACAGAAAGGCAGGCAGGCGGCAGCGGGGCTGGGTGGGAGGCTGCGGCCGGGGCGCTGCGCCGCCCCCGCTAGCGCTGGCCGGCACAGGCGGCACGCCCCATCCCGGGACCCCCACCCTCCCTCCCACTCACATGCTTGCGCCAAAGAAGCCAGTCACCCAGTAATACATCCCAGAGGTGCCCAGGATGACGATTGTGGAGGCCCGGTGCAGGTTCTTGGCGTTGCGGCGCGCGCAGTCGGAGGTGACACGCGGCATCTCAGCGAGCAGCGGCTGGAGACAGGGGGCCGGCGAGCGAGCATGCATCTCTTAGGCGCTGTGCGAGTCGTTTTTCCAGCAGTGGCAGTGGCACACAACTGTCCCTTCGTACGCCCTCCCCCCCCCAGGCTGTGCGGCACAGCCCCGCGCCCCGCCTGCCACCCAATGCCCCTCCCCCCGCCCAGACCGTTCACTTGCCATCATCATCCGACAGACGCGGTTGTTGCCCCTCCCCCCCCACACCCACCACCCCACCCACCATCACCCACCATCATCATCACTTGGTGGTAAAAGGCGAAGCACAGCAGCGAGAAGGTCTCCGAAATGCTGGCTGCGTGTCATGAGGGAGGGGTGCCAGCGAGGAGTGGTCAGACCGTCTGCTGTGCAAGCATCCGGAGGGCAGGCAGGCAAGCAGGCAGGGCAGGCAGGGAGCAATGCCCATCAACTGTGGCAATCATGTGGAAGCTGGGTAGCTGCATCAACACAAGGCAAAGCAAGGTTGACGCAGGGTGGGAAACGCCGCCGCTGGCACGCACTCAGGTCGCCGGACGACACGTGTGGGAAGTCCCCGCTTGAGAGGGCGGGCATGCCGTTGCTGATGGCCTGCACGGGTGCATGATGAGGAGCGTGGAATTCACGAGTATGGCCAGAGCATCAGAGTCGAGCATCAGGATCAGCACCCTGCCACCTCTCTACACCCGAGGTGTCGGGAAGTCTGGCAGGCACCCCCCTCACCTTGACCATGACGATGATCGCCAGAGCAAACAGGATCAGCACCCCCGCGTTGCCCACCATCTCCAGCTGCGGGGGGCAAGGCGGGGGGTGGACGGGCAGGGTGAGTGCCAGGCAGCAGGGCACACTGGAGAGTGATACAGGTGTCCGCAAGCAGCGGGGGCGGGGCGCGTGTTGAAACACACTCGTACCAGGCGGCAGGGCTCTGAGCAAACCGCAGCCCCCCGCAGCTGAGCTGCCTGCGATGCAGCACATCGACAAACAGCAACTCCTAGCCGCCGCATGTGACCACAAGCACAGAGTCCAGCCTAGGCGCCGCATCGTAGCAGCAATGTTTAAGGGTCCCCCTTCACCTGCCGCATCTTAGCCAGACAAAACAAGTCAGGGCACCGCTCACCTGCCGCATCCTGGGCATCATGGAGAGGGGGAAGATGATGCAGAGGGTGAAGAATATCATGGCAGCGGTGCCTGCAGTGCGGGTGGTAGGAGGGAGCAGAGAGATGGTTCAGGGGGTTGAGCAGAGCTCGAGCGTGGCAGCGGTGCCAGAGGCAGGAAGGGCAGGGGAGCAGGAGGGCAGTGTGTGGTGCGCCTCCAATCACGCAGCGCACGCTGTGCAGGGCGCCACCGCCGCCGCCAGCCCCGTGCCATACCGCCCGACGCCATAGGCAAGCATACAGCTCTCTCCTTTCCTCATGAAAGGTCAGGCAAATCGGTATGCCTGGTCCCCATCCAGGGCTCACCGCTGCGATCCCACAGCCAGTTCGGCGCATCGGGCCACTGCGTTTGGACTGCAAAGCCAAAGGCCTCCCCCATCTGAATGATAGCGCCTGCAGCATCAAGTAAAACAGGGAACGAACTATGCTGAGTGCACCGGTATGCTGAGTCACACTAATCAGGGTCTGCACAGCACAGCATGCACAGCACGGGCCGCACAGCACGGCACAGCACACACTCTGACTGACCGATGTTGGTGCCAACCAGCAGAATCACGATCCAGATCTCGGACCACAGCTGCAGGCCACCAGGCATGAACAGAGGATGTGGATGGTTGGGTGGTCAGGCATGGATGAGCAGGTAGCTTGCTAGAGGCTTGCTCCGAGCAGCACACCGCCGCCGGCGTGATGCTGCCCACAGTGGCGTGATGCTGCCCACAGTCGCAGTCCTTCTCATGTGTGCCACCACATGGTTCGACCGCAGGCGGGGGCCGCCCACCGCCAGCGGGAACCGCTCTTAGTTGGAGACTTCTCAACAAGGCTGACCACATCAAATTCACACCATGCCATGCCATGTGCATGTATGCCACGTAACATGTGTGCCCCCACGAAGCACATTTGAAGCAGCCGAGTGAATGCACTCGCAGCCAGGCGCCGCCAGCCCGGCTGCTCACATTTGGAGACCCATTGGAAGCCGCGCCCACCTACTGTACCCACCCCGCTGCTGCCCTCATGCAGCTTAGTGCTGGCAGGAAAGCATCAGTGGCTCACCCGCAGCCAGGGGCCGCCGACCGCCGCCGCAAGCTGCTCATAGTCGGAAGCCCCGACAGACACCGCCCCCCGAAGCAGCAGCTTGCAGGTGAAGACGTTGGAGAGAGCAACAAACACGATGATGAGGGTTGAAGCCACCGCGCCGGAGACTGCACAGGGTGAAAAATCCAGGAATGCTTAAAACTCTTCCCGTTGGAAGGGGCAGTTTTTTGGTTAAAAAAAGAAGGGGAGGGAGCGAAGGGCAGTGCAATGGGCAGAACCCACCAAGTTGCGCTGAGCCGCCGTCAGCCAGCCTGGCGGAGGTGACGCAGCCGGCGCCTATGGCTTGCCAGCGAGACAATGCGGGGCCTAGCCACGGGCGTGTTTGCAGCTACTTGATTGCGCCCGCAAGTGCAGCAACAGCAGCAGCAGCAGCAGCAGCAGCAACAGCAACAGCAGTAGCCGCTGCCGCCGCAGTAAGCTGCGGAGGGCTGCACTGAGCCACCCCTGTTTTCCCTCCCTCTTGTAACATCCGCACGCACTAGGAGCGTCACTTTGGCGGCGGGCCGCCTGCGGCGGCCCATCTTCTTCTTTCTTCTCTCCCTCCCCCTCCCCCTTCTCGTCCCCCCCTTCTTTTTCTCTCTTTTTCCTCCTCCCTTCCCCTTTTGTTGTCCCATTTCGTAAGTTACCAACACAAAACGAACCGGGAAAAACAAAACACCCAGTACCCGCCGCGCCGGACAGGGCCAACAAAAAGCGCGAGGTCTTGCAGGCGGCGCCACAACTCACCGGCGAAGGCGTAAGGCAGAGGTAGAATTGCGTCTGCAGGGGAGGGGAGGGTGGGGCAAGCCGGAAATGCGTAACAGTGAGATGCAAACTGGCGCTGGCAGCAAGGTGGGCTCTGCCGCTGCCGCTGCCGCTGCGCAGCGGCGGCGGGAGAGGGCCCACCTTGGCAGGACCGAGACGCGGCTTTCGCACGCGGCCGGCGGATTGAGCGGCAGACTATCCCCAGATCGCAGCGAGCATATTCTGCGGCCAGCGCAGCGCCGTGCAAGCCACCCCGCGGCCCGCGCAAAAGGACCGACCATGCCCTAGTTGCGACTCACTCCCGGTGGTGGCCAGCGTAAGCACTGCAACAGCTGCTGCGATTTCTCTCCATGAGCCGCCCACGGCCAAGCCGGGCAGCGTGAAAGCCATCCCGGTTGGGCGAGACCAGCTGTTGCACCGGTGCTCCTGCTCCTGAGGTCGCTCAAAGAGCAGCCTGCCTCAATATGTTGCAAATAACAGGTGTCGGGCGGCCTGCAAGGACAGAGCGTCGCTCCAGCAGGGCCACGTGGGACGGGGGCCGGACGCCTTGTGCTCGGTTTGAAGCCTCTGTTAATAGCATGATCGCCATGCGGCATGAGCAGCACAGATGCCGGCCGACGTCAGCATCCAAACCCGGCCAGGCAGATTTGCCCAGTGCCATGCATATGTTGCTCAACCGCTGTGTGCCCGCCCTGCCAGCTGCTGCCCGCCTCACCTGTGCACCCCCTGCCAGCCGCCCCCCTCCTCGCTGGCGTAGTGCTGCAGCGCCAGCTCCTCCACACT